>QWTY01024886.1:0-18022 GCA_008033365.1 Pseudorectes ferrugineus | reverse complement strand
CTGTCAACCAGCACCCCCAGGTCCGTTTCTGCTGGGCAGCTTTCCAGCCACTCTTCCCAAGCTTGTAATATTGCATGGGTTGGTTGTATAGGACTTCACCTTGCTGAATCTCATACTGTTGGCCTTGGTCCATCTATCCAGCCTGTCCAGATCCCTCTGCAGAGCCTTCCTGCCCTCCAGAAAATCAACACTCCCAGCCAACTTAGCATCATCTGTGAACAGTCTGAGGGTGCACTCAGTCCCCTTGTCCAGGTCGTTGAAGATACTAAGCAGGACTGGCCCCAGTACTGGGCCCTGGAAAACACCACTGGTGACCAGCTGCCAGCTGGATGTAATTCCACTGACCACCACTCTCTGGGCCTGGCCATGCTGCCAGTTTTCTACCCAATGTATGGTGCACCCAGAAGCCCTGCAAATATTCTAAAAACTGTCCCTATCAGAAGGCATGTACTTTTATGTCTTTGTTTTCAGTAAGCAAGCAACTGAAATAAAAATCCCTCTGATGATTAAAACAGCTATAGTCCTAAGTCTGTTGCCTGAAACTAGCAGGAATTGTTTTTTTCTTTCTGTGAAACACAGAAGTAGAAGCAACTGCTGTGTATTACTAATAAGCATCCTTTAAACCTTCTCATAGATCAAATTATGGAGGCATAATTTCTTTTAAATAAGAAACTTTTGCAGTAAAGTGCCAATACTTCCGGTTTGTGCAGTAACATCATAAATATGATTGTTTATAGATGACAAGAATTGCTTTATTAACAAAACATACTGCTACAACTTATTTAATATCCCAATTTTTAATGTCTATATTGTAGCGTAGAATCAGGTTACAGGTTGGTTCCAATAAGTCTCATCATTGCCATTGTAAAAAACTGAAATTTGAGGTACAGTTAAGACCAAGCACTAGTGAATTCCATGAGAACTTGAAAGGTTCCCCCAGATTAAATAATGCCAAATACAGGAAATTTACTTTTAGAAGCATGATGTGAAGCATATTGGGTTTGAGTACCATTGAAATTCAGTTGTTGCTGATAGTTTTACAAACAGAATATGCCTTGTAGAATTTCTGCTGGCATTTTAAAAGAATTATTGAGATAGATAACTATTTTCAATATCTTGTCATTGCTTTTGTTTGATTTTTACTTTCTTTTGGTCTCTTGTATGAAGGTGAAAAAATTAGCTTATTGCTAGGAAAGTATATTTTATAGGCTTAAGAATTGTTTTCCAGTGTTGTAATTTTAAGAGCTGGTGATCTAAGAGCAAAAATATCAACGTGAGCTAGATGACACGTGAAAAGAGAATACCCATTTCCAGCTGAAGGGAAAAAAAGCAGAAATCTATCTTGATAGTGTCATTGTGCTGTTGTCTGAGTATTGTAAACAATTGTTAGCCCTTACTGAATTGCTGAAAAATTTAAATCACTACTTTTTCCTTCCTACTTCCTTGTAATAAAGTCAAGGAACAACCTTTTTTTCCATCTCCATCCTCAGTCTTCTCACAAAATTAAGGGGCAGTTATTTTCAGAGACACAGATGAGAATTGATATTTATCTCTGCTGTCTTGTATAAAAAAAAAATTAGTAATTTTATGTTGTTTTTCTTTACTTTCCTTTCACATGGAAACACAGACATCCGCTAATGACCTGGGATCTTAGCCAAGAGCTAGCGGTGGTGGGAGAAAATGCAGGATATTTATAACTTCATTATAATCCATTATTTATTCCCTGCTCTCTTCATTGCAAGAGAGATATCATTCAGTATTAAAAAAAAACCGCGTAACAACTCTCACAGTATTTATTTTGCTCATTTTAAGAGTATATCAGTAAAACTGCTCTGCCTTTTTATTATTTTTTTTTCAGTAGTCATTCAGGCACAGATAACGATGGTATCACAACATTTAAAGTGACAACATACATTATTTTTCTGGCAGAAAGTAATATCTGGGGCAGGGGTGTCTAAAACATCTGGCCCAGGTGTAGTAAAACACTGTGACTGTAGAGAATATTGTGTTGCTTCTTCTAGCCATGACATTAGCCTTTGCTAGACCTTTAGAAAAGCTGAAGATTTTAGCTTCCCCTGTGGTTCCATTATTGAATGGTCTGGCCCAGAATTCACTCAGGAAAGATTTTCCTTCATGAGGTATTGCTGGCACTGGCCTAAGTCACAGTGTTACTGTTCTGCTGCTGAAGATGCACAGCACAGAAATTAAATCTGTACCTCTGACATCCAACCCAGCAAACAGGATGGAGCAGCACGCAAACATGCAGTCCCAGGTTCTTGGGACAGAGAAATGAAGCCTCTTAGTTGCTCATCTGCTCATTAAGTGGTTTGTAGACAGCGTTGCAAGTTGTATGTAGCTAGCTGTTTGCTTCTAATCTTCTTCCTTTCCCTAAGGGTGCTTGCTGAAGTTTTTATCTAGTTTTAAAGACCCCCAAACCACAAAATGCTATGTGTGAATCTTAAAGTATTCATTAATAAAGCCAAAAATTGTCATGTGTTTTCAGTGTAGAAAGCTTTATTATGACACATATAGCTGGACTGAGCTAAATCAATATTGATGTAGTGTCAAATGCTGTGGGGTTTGGATTATATAGCTGTTACATAAAAATTGCTCTTCTATTAATCAGTGATAACACAATAGGAATCCCTGTTGGGAAGGAAAAGAGATAAGAGAGATATGTGGTTTTGTACAGGTAGATGAAAATACACAAGTTGATGTTTACAGTAGAATACCAGCAATTTTATAAGAAAGAAAAGAAAAAAAGAAGTAGAGAGTGGAGTTGTGCCTTTGGTGATGAAGCAGTTTAGAACTTTTAAAAGTTCAGGTTCTATCAGAACATTTATAAATTAGACTGATGTGGTAAGCACAGATTTTTTCCTTTTTCAAAATGAGTTTTTTTCAATGAGTGAGTAACGTTTATTTTCACGATTGTATAATTCAGCGAGAAAATGGCAGGAGTGTAAAGTGACCACTCAGCCTAATTAGAATCCAATATTCTCCCTCCTGCTGCCCCCAGAAGAACAATAGATTTGTCACATATTCTCTGTGACTTTTTCTAGTACTTTTATTTTATGATTTCTCCTAAATACCTTAATCAAGCTTGAACTTTCATACTGTTAAATTTAGTGTGTGTATGTACGTTACCACACAGAGCAGACAGCTTTTCCACTGGAAGAAATCACAGCTGATAAGATGAACAAAGAAATCATTGTTGTCTCTCACAGGGAGAATTAAAGCACAAAGGGATTTAAGGACACACAGGAAGTCTGTTGGCAGAGCCAAGAACAGAACTGTCTCTTAAGTTCTGGTGCAAATGCCTCTGCCACGGGCCAAGCTTCTTGAGCTGGAGAGAAGCCGTCCCTTTCACTGCCCTGCTTCCGGTTGGACTGGGAAAAAGAAACTGAAAAGGCAGGATAGAGAGAAGGAAAAGAAATAATCCTAGTTGTGAAGCTGTGGCCTCTTGTTAAGAGAGAAAAAACGTTCCCAAACTAACCAACCGATGCCTTCCCCCCTTCCGCTTTATCCCATTCAAACCAAGAAGTAATGTTGCTGAAGTAATCCAAATGTCACAGTAGAGGGTTCTGTGCAACTGATCAGCATAATGTGCTTCCCTTTGCTTGTGCTGTCTCTGGCCATGTACAGAAAGCCCTTCGGCTGACATTTGTTTAATATTTGTTAAGAGAAAACACATGCACAAAAAGCTTTGCATTATTGGAACAACCCCCTAGATTTGTTTTTACATATTCCTTCCTTGCATTCTCTTTCTGCCTTTCTATTTAAATTAATCTTGAGGGGTTCGTAAACGTTGTGGTACGAAGGCTTGCATTCTTTTGGCAGGAATTGCTTAGTTCTGCGTAATTCAATTTAATGAAATATTTTTTCACCTTAAATCTGACTCTTGGATGCTACAATTGAGATGTAGCAGCAATTTAATTAAACACAATTTAGTTGTAACCCAAACAGCAACAGCTCGAGGCAGGCAAGACTCTGGAAGGAAAATACACCAAATATGAGATGCAACATATCTGCAGTTCATAGTGGAGGCTGTGGCAAACACACAGAGATACTGCAGGTCTGAGCCTCTTAGGCTTCATGCAGTTACTCGAACTGCCCTGACCTATTGGCTGAGAGTAATTTTGTTTGTTTAGTAAATAGCAGCACCTTTTTTATACTAAGTTCATTTTGTAGCTGCATCTGCTGCAGTTGTCTTGATACTCCAAAGCTTTCTATCTGCTGATGAGGAAGTTTTCTGTTTTGTTTGCATGGCAAATCTTTAATGGAAATCAGGCCGCTGAGTTTTTTGAACATTTATAAAGTCATTTGTTGGTTCTATGGTGAAAAGTAGCTGTTGGCTATGTGTCTTGCTTCAGTTTCATCTTTACCACTTTCATTAAACTGCGGTATTTTAAAGGCTATTTTTAAACTGTCCTGTGCAAAAAAATAATTGTCCTTTGATTTTGGTCCTGGTTATTAGCTGTGGTAATTTATCTGAGTATTCTAACTTTAGCCTAATGCTTTATAGTAAAACTGGATTGCCTTTAGTGAGTTCTCAACGTTGATGCTTCTGGACTATGCCTGTAACAAGTAGCAATTTTATTTATTCAAAATCCTTTCTTTATTCCTGGGGTTTTTTGCCTTTACCAAATAAACTGTCTTGAAATTTCTGAGGTTCCTAAGTTTGGTTTAGTTTCGTAGTGTTACTATTATACATTGACCATTTCAGACATTGGCAAAATAGAAAATAGGTACTGTACAAATAAGAATTGATAAACTATTCTATTCACTTGTTGGTCCTAAGAGTTGTATCTTCCTCCTTCTGCTTTCTCCTCCCTTTTCCTCTGCTTCAAAGTTGGTCCTTGCTTGTTCATTGTTCTCAAAGCAAAATGCAAGTATTATTTTCCAGAAATTACTTAGGGAAAAAAAGCCCCAAGTGCCAGAAAATGCTTATTAATCAATATTGATCCCTCACGTTTGCAAACTTGGCATTACATGCTGTCCCTGGAAGTTTACTGGATTTTTTTTTTCATGTGACTCTGAGACTTGGCTTGAGTGACTTGGAAAAACATTCAATTTCCCAAATTATTAAACCCTAAAGCATAACAAACAATTTACTGTCATTTAAAACAATTGCTTTTACTTTCTTCTTGCAGTTCAGGTTCTGATTGGATTAGGAAAGGAAAGTTTTATGCTCAGGAAATTTATATTGCGAAACCTTCATTTCTGACAAAATGACCCCATTATCTTAAAAATTAAAGCATTTATTAGTCTAAGAGGGACACTATCAGAGAATAAAGATACCCCATCCCATTTACAATGTAAAATATGTATTTGTTGTCATCAGCTGTCCTAGTTGTGCATCCATTCAATGTATAGTAATTCAAAGAAAAGTCAAAGGTACTGATATTAACTGAGCCTCGTGTTACAAAGTCAGTAGCATTAGTTTGAGTCTCATGCATTAGAAAAGAGTTTAATTATCTCCAACCTTTTGGAGAAACAAAAGAAAAACTGTCAGTCAACACACTTGTGTCCGTCTTTGTGTGTGTCACAGAGAGATTATAGATTCAAGGGATTCTTCACAGGCCATTGGTTTGATAATAACTAGGAAGTCAAAGAATATAAAAGAAAAAAAGTCTTCATAATATGCACAGGCAGTTGGGAGAAATAGAATATGCTAAAACTTTTGTTTCAAAAATGAATGGGCCTTTTTAAAAAGAAGAATTTGAAAACAAAAGGCTTCACACTTTTAACATCCAAGCAAAATTTTCTATGTAAACTAAAGTCCCAAATCACTACTGTTCATAAAAAAAATCTGAGAATTCTTTCATTTAAGGTAACTGGATATGCTCCATGCCATATTTTACTTCCTAGCAGTAGAACAAGATATATTCCAGAAAATAATATAGTCATCTGTCTGCTAACGCATATTTATGCACAGACATGCAGGTCTAATGTGATAAAATGTGATATAATCTCAGGCTAATAAATAAGGTATTTTTCAGTATCTTGAAAATTCATTATTTAAGAAAAAGGTAGAAAACCCACTATAAATTTTGACTTTTAATCTAGCAAAGGAGAGCTGAGAGAAGATTTCTGATTCTGCTGTCCAAATGGGAAAGGATCAGAACAGATTACTGCTTGCCCCTTATAAATCTCCCGGTAGTGAAAAAGATCGTTATGCTTATTACCCACAAACCTAATTGCAAAACGTGTTTCCAATTCGTAAAAAGGAAAAGTTTTACTATTTTAGTATTGTGAATCTCATTTTATATAGGTTCATGCAATGGGGAGAAGAAATGTCTTCTGTCACTTGGTTATCACTGTTTCTTTGGACAGGTGGTATCCTTCTCTGAAATCTCCTCAGCTCCTCCAGTTTTTTTATCTTTTGGTAAGACAAGGTGCATTTCCAATTAATATTCTTGATATACCATTTTTTAAATGGTCTGTGTGGAAAGGTTAAAATTCTCAATCATTCTTGAAAAAGCAACCCAAAACCATGTCTCAGTTTGTTATGTTTTATCAAATTTTGCTTTCTTTTGAATTGAGTAATAAATCCTGATTTTCTTGTCAGGGTGACCTGATACTAACTGCAGTTTTTTGGTGTGGACTTACTTTGTGTTCTATGCTGACTTCAGTTTATACTTCATGTTTTTTTGATTTCCAAAAGAGTTTCAGAGGTTATTTGCAGAGTGGCACATTCATTTAACCTGTAATACATCTGTATTTCAAAGAAATTGAATAGTCAATTTTTCTAGTCTTCAGTTTTAAATAGGCTTAACTCAGTGGTGATAATTTGACAGTTGTCTTAATGCCCTCTCATAACTTTTTCAGAAAGGCATGTTTTTTTTCCACTATTAGCACTGTTGACAAGTAATAAATTGTAGAATATTTCACAGATCACCATGGGATATGGACCACATACAGCTGGGCAAGTGCAGGGAAAGGACATTGCAAAGCCAGTTAGGGCTTTGTTGAAAGACTCATTCTTGCGTGGAGCAAAGTGAGCAGTGCCAATCACGCAGAGCAGCCATGCAGGGAAGACATAGTTGTCCCAGCCAAATGGTGTGTTCTCTGCAGGATGCCAAATCCAACCCATGTTCTTTGAAAAACCTCATCTTCCTGAAGTTTCATTTCAAATGTGAGACTTGGAAGAATCCCAGTAGAATCTCCTTTTCCCTGCCACCCCCACCTCATTATCAACAAAATCTGTGATTTAATCTATTATATCATGAAATATGTTAGTACATATGCCCAGAATGATTAATTAGAGGTCTTTTTGTATAATCTGCAACTGTTATTGCTGATGGGTATTTGGACTAATGCCTCTGATACTAGAAAAAGCTTTGATTTAAATTACTCTCCTTCATTTTTAAACAAGAAATAAATTCATTGCTGTGCTTCACTTCTCCATTTTTTCTGCAGTACACTAAAACAAAGAGGCTTTTCTGACTAAATTGAGACTATATTCAATTAAATTAATTGTAATTTATACTCACGAAAGGAGAGAGGCTAATTTACCAGAAAGAACAAAAAACAGTACAAACCAGCTTTTAATAGAAGTTCAGTAAATAATTTTTTGAAATTCTGATGCATTACCATCCTAGGGTTATGTTGCTGTTTTCAGAGTATCCAGTTTTGCTTGTATTATATGTCTTCTCTCAAGGCCTAATTCAAAAAGGTCCGATTTGAAACGTGTTTGAATTAAAGTGTCTGAGTAGCCATGTGTATTTAATACAGAATAAATGTAACAGCTTTAACTGAGACTTTGGAGTTAGAGGTCTTGTTTCAGAGAGTCCAAGGTACTCTTGGAGAGAGGGCGTGCCCAATAATTTGCGCAGTTGGCTTAAATTGCAATGGATGTTCTAAAATCGCAAGGAGTTTTACGAACTCTAGTGAGAACATCCCACAATTTTCTACTAATGGATAGCATTATTCCCACTTTATTTATAGGAAAATTGAACCATGAAAATGTTAAACGAGTTGCATGATGTCATGCAAAAGTTTCAACAACAAAGCTAGAAGTAATACTGTTGTTCTAAAATACCAGCTTCCATGTCCAGATGACATTGATTAGCATTGCTATCCTGAAAGCTTGCCACCTGTGAAGATTTCATTTTATTACTCTTAGCTCAGTTACTAACTCTCAAAGATCCATTGTGAACCTTCAGAAAGGAGGACAGCGTTTAATGAGGAAACTATCACAGAATCAAGATACTTCTCTAGGCTGCATTTATCCCTGCTGTAAGAGGTTCTACCATGTGAAGTATGGGTTTCTAAATTGATATGGAGTCCTCCGGCTGGTTTTAGTACAATGAGCCATGCAAAATTCCTGAATTTATTCAATGTTGATACTCTGAAGTGGGCACATTATTGCCTTGCTCCCCTTACTTTAAGATAATTCATCCTGTAATTTCTTAGTCCTTTATGCTTCTTGGCTCCTGTCTCATTCAGTTTGCCCCTGGACCCCACCCTCCGGACTCCAGATTTACAAACATCTGTCTTCCACACTTTTGTCCCTGTTATTCATCCTCTGTAACAATCAGTGTTCTTCTGCACTCTAGCTTCCAAACTCAATCTCTTTCCCACTGATTTATTGCTCCTAATGAATACTAGTCCCACTTTTCCTCCCTTAACTTCTCTTTATTCAGAGACTCCGACCGGTGCCATTATCTATTCGTTCATTCTTTCGCTGGTTCTCAGTGGTTGTTATTTTACCCAGTTGTTTTTCTCCAGTCCTCTGTCAATCTTCAGATCTAGTTCTTGCCATCTTGAATTTCGATCAGATTCGTTCCTTCTGCCCCTTGTATTCACATTCCCACCTACTGATTTCATTGAGCTGCTCACACAGGAGGAACTTACTCCTTTTTGATTTTAAGTGTCTTGTCTTAGAGATGTCCTGCAAGTTTTATGTGCTAACCAGGTAGGGAAGAGATCCTAGTGGTGCTTCTACTGAGGGAAAGTTAAGTGTTCACTGGAGAATTCACATGAGAATAACTTTGCCTGGACCCTGAGCCCTTTTAACCTCTCTGCAGGGCTTCTACTTGCCTGATAGCCCAATTTGCTGCTCACAAGCAATTGTGTGTGTGTGCTCAGAAGCACCCCTGCCCTGAATCCCTTGACTGTCAGCTTGAACTCTACTCTCAATTAATATTCCTTACCTTAATACTCCTCACCTTAAACATTCCTTGATGAGTTTTACACAGCCCTGCAGACCCTACTCAAATATCCCAAATTCTCCTGTTTCTTTTTTTCCCCCCAGCTTGTTGGCTATGAAGCTCCGCTTCAGTTTCTTAATGGCCTCCAGTAGTGACTGGAGAGTTTGTCTCTATCTTTTTTTTAATTCCTTGTCTATTACATTTGTATCCCTGTGTTTTGTTCATGGCTTTCCCTGTATGCTTTGAATGGAAAAGTTTCTTGAGCTGATAATCCTAGTGAAGCAGGTGCTCTGACATGCCACACACCCTTACAAATACAGACGGGGTAGTCAAATTTTGCCAAATAGGAATGTTACTGATTCTTCAGCTTAAAATTAGCATCTTGTCCTAGTTTGAGTTGAAACATGATCTGAAAATTAAACTCTCAGGAGAGGATTTTCAATCTGTTTTCTGGGCAGTTTAGGTAAAGTGATATCTATGAATTTTTTTGTTTGTTTTTTTACTATTGATTTTTGTATCAGTTTTAGTACATTTATCTGTCCATTGGAGAAGCAGATGACCTGGCAGTGGATGAGATTTCTCAGCAGTGAAACACTGAAATCCTGTGCATCTGTCCCTATATACTAGCCAGCTTTCTGTGTGAACAGCAAAAGCATTAATGCTTGTAACATCTCTTTTGCAAGGTCAAAAGTGTGCAGAGGGGTTGGCAGCCTGCCCCCTGGAACCTTTTGATCCACAATGCACTTCTTGGCAAACCTTACTAGGTGTCCTTTCAGCTGGTCTAGGGCAAGGCTTTGATGTCCTGAGAACATGGTCACAATGTGGGTCACCTGTGGATCCAAAAAAAAAGGAGCAGGGAAAGTAGAAGGAATGACTCTTCAGATCTTGCTGTATGGGCAGTTTGGCAGTGTTGGCCCAACTTTAGGAGCCACAGTCGGACCAGTGCAAGGAAGTCCCGAGAGGCGAGAGGCTGACACTGATTGGTGTTAACAGTTCCTGGCTCTGTAGTACAATGAGCAGAAAAAGGCACGTCACTGTGTGTTTGGTGTGAAGAGAAGATAAAGCATGTAGCCTTTGGTGGTGTCGCTTACTGACCAGGCGGGTCAGATAGAAATACTGCTTGGGTGAAGTCTGCATGCAGGTTAGACTTTGCTTTGCTTCTGACCTGTAGTTTCAATGCTTAATTAATGTTATTGCATCAAAGAGCCTTGATCATGCCTTTCTGTCAGATTTATGATGAAAACTGTAAAACCTTGGGGTAGGGAAGATCCTCAGGAATTCACATAGTGTGAATATAAAATAAGAGATAGCAGGCAGGGAAGCACTTAGACACTACTGCTCCTTGTCAGCACTGTGTTTGGCATACCAGGGTCTTAAGGAAGATCTAACAAGTGAATGCTGAGCACTTAACATTGAGTTTGATAAATCTGAAAGACAAATGCTGTGAAGATCCTTATTCCCATGGAGTTATTAAAGGAGCAAGATCTGCAAGTAATGCAGAGTGTTTACAGAGAGACATATTGTTCATGGACTGTTTCATTTCTCTTGGTCTTTTCAGGTGTTCCAGGACCTTGGCACTTCTGTGTTGTCAGGTGCATTTAGAGGATACAACATCTGCCTCTTTGCATATGGACAGACAGGTTCAGGAAAAACGTACACAATGATGGGAACACCTGTGAGTTACACCATTCATTTTAAACTTAGGGTTGAGGGCAGGATGTCTAGCAGAAACATCACTTTATTTTTAAACTGTGGTTGTGGTGCTTGTTGAGCAGAATGCCTATACATATTTTACTTACTATTTAAATGTATAAAAAGAGAGCCTGTACATTTAGGTAAAAAATAGAGTATCAGGTAAAAATATTAGAAAGCATGGTGTAATTTAAATATTTATTATTAGATAATCTTCTTCTTACTACGTATGAACCTTATCACAAAGTTAGAGGAAAAAAAAAAATCAATACCCTGGAATAGTTCTGGGTTTTAGAAACTGTAGCCCAAGATAATACAAAGTATTCATTCCCATGGGATATTTTGGCAGTCTGAACTATGCTGAAATTAAGTTACTTTCACAAATAAAACTGGATACAATCCACAGTAATAGTTTTGTAACAGGCTTGATTATTTGCTTAGAATATTTGACCTGTGGAAAGTAATACTTCACTTCCAGTTTCGATGTTCATTTGAATGGAGTTTACAGAAGCTGTTACATTTTAAGATTGTCTACCAGGCATCACCTAAAGTGCATTTTAATCTTGCTACTCAGATTGATGGAGTGAGTTGATGATTTCCTGTGTTTTGCTTCAACACAAGGCAATTCAATTTTTATCCATGAATATTCTTAGCTGTTGGTGAAACATGCTGCTAAAAACGAAAAAAAAAATTAATAATTTGCATAAGTGGACCAGTATTTTCTACATCTATGGGATTCAATTTTTAAGGTGAAATAAGGGCAAAATGTGTTTAAACCCCAAAGACAAGCGGCCTGTTCTAATATAGTTTGTTCTTTTGACAAGAGTTTGGATTTTTAAAATTTTATTTTCTCAATAGGCATCAACAATAGGATTTAGTTACATTATTATCAGATTCTCTATTAATTTTATGTGAAATCAAGTTTTATGCCATAAAAGCCTGAAGAATTGTTAAAATTTGGCTTAATAGGTGGCAAACTAGGATATTTGCATTACCCTATTTTGAAAATATCGTAGCAATTCAGAATGGCCACATATTGAAATTATCATTATTTTCAAGGAAATTTTTGGATGTTGTGTTTCTAAGTGATTTGTTGCTTAAAAAATAGTTTCTTTCTCCAGTGCAATACTGCTTTGATCTGATCTTTAATAACATGTATTCACTGTGATACAGTGTACAGTGTTCCAGTGTTTGGTAGAAACTGAACTTTTGTCCATGGTGGTCCACTTGATGAACCTGGATTTTCTTCTCTTAACACCATTTCAAGTGTGTCTTCTAAAAAAAGCCTTTCATGCTATTCAGCAAGCAGAATCCACTTAAGCCCTGGTGTCTTTCCCAGGGTGTGTTGGCACTGCAGTCACTAAAGTGTGAGCAATCATATCATAAGAAGGGTTCGTCACACAAAACCACGTTGTTACTTCAGTGCTGTGTAGATGGTTTGGGCAAAATTTAAATCACGTAGTTTGGGTATTGTTAGCAGCCCCATATCCGGTTCTCTCTGAGAGACAAAATTTATAAATCTGGAATATAAAGCTGTTCCAAGGGTCCTCTGTGATGCCATAGCATGAAGAAATAAAAGTAGAATAAGGAAAAAACCAAAAATATTCATGACCAATCAAGCTAGTTTCAGTGTTGGCGTGGCTTCATCGAGATTGCAACACCTCTGACATAGACATGTCCAGTATCTTTACATCAAACAGCTTTGGGGTTTAACCCAAGCCTCTAAACTTCCCACCAATGCTGTGTACATTGCTCTAAAGTTACTTTTGGTATAAATAGCCATGCTGTTCTGAGCTACACTCCATGGCTGTTTGTGTTGTAATCCACCATACAGTCATTACTGCACTATGATTCTGTGCATTTCTTATAACTTGGCTTTTGTTTAAAAATTGGTTTTGCATGAGTGTTAGAAAATATATTATTTAATTTTTTTTCTGTTTATTATTTGAAGGCATCCATTGGGCTGACACCTCGTATATGTGAGGTATTTTTTTTTTCTTCACTTACATTTGTTTAAGCAGTTAGAATTTCTTAATGTATTTTAAATTTACATAAACTTCTGGTTTGTGAAGGGCCTCTTTTCAAGGAAGGATGATTACTCAGACCAGACGGCATCGTGCAGGGTAAAAGTCAGGTAAGTGTGTCATTGTTTTGGACAACAATATGAAAGCTTTTAACAACATATTCCTGTGATAAAACAAAGTAAAGACTAGTTTATTTTGTTTCTGTTTTCTTAGATTATAGCAGTTTTGGAGCGAGGGGAAAACACAGAGGAATGATGAGAAAGTATTGGGTTTAGTTTTCCATCTAAGTATAGTTCTTTGGATGCTGTCCGTTCACTTTTGTATAAACAGCTGAAATAGGAATGCAGCAAAAATTTACTTCCTTTGTTTAACTCCTAAATTTGAGCCATAATCCTCCATTCCGGTCTTATTCATTGTTCCCTTGGATTTAATAAAGCATTATGTTTGGAAATCTGGGGATTTGAGCCCACTAGTGTGAAAAATCTATGTAAGAGTCAGTTACATTGTCTAAATACACACTTTCTCCTTTTGTTTTGTTTTTAACTGAGTGCATTTAACTTTCCTTTTATTTTCTTTTCAGTTTTCTTGAAATCTATAATGAGCGTGTCCGAGACTTGTTAAAACAGTCAGACCGAAAGAAACCTTACACACTTCGAGTTCGAGAACACCCTGAAACAGGACCATATGTGCAAGGTGAGAGTGGGCTTCACAATTAGCATCAGAACTGCAAGTAAATGTGGATCAAGTGTGTATGCATCTTTGCATGTATTCCTGCAATGATCGTAATTGCTTCTGCTCTTCAAGGGTTACTTTTCTCAAATGTTTTTCTTGTTATATGATCACCTGTAGTACTCTGAAAGCTTTGCCTCTGTTATCCTACTGGCTGGATATGCTGCATTTTTTGCCATTCCAGCCATAGGTCATATGGGAGCCACAATATTTTGCTTTCTTTTATTTTAAGGAAATATTAACTTAATCAAGAAATCTACCAGCATTAGCTCTAAATGGGTTCTCCAGACCAGCCTAAGGTCCCTTCATACCTGTTTCATACCTTGGCAGCAGGATATACATTAAAAAAAAAAAAAAGAAAAGTAGATAAATTCAAGTGTTTGATGTTGCAGGGCAGGCCATAAGAAGCAACGAAAATCTCACTCAAGTGAGAACCTAATAAGCTTGATTTTCCTTCATTACACTGAAAAAGTACAGAGTGGATAACATAAGTGCATTATATGACTGAAAACATCCCAGGCTTTTAAATTCATAGAATCATAGAATTACAGAATCACAGAATATCCTGAGTTGAAGGGATCCACAACAGTCATTGAAATCCAACTCCTGGCCCTGCACTGAGGTCTTCCCTCAGTTTTCTCCAGGCAGAACACACCAAGTGACCTCAGCCACTCCTCATACAGCTGCCTCTCCAGACCCTTCACCATCTTCGTAGCTTTCCTTTGGAAGCTCTCTAAAAGCTTTGTATCTTTCTCATATTGTGGTATCCAAAACTTGAAACAGCAGCGTCTTAGGTGGCTTTGTGTTTTCTAGTGAATCAAAGATTTCAAAACTTGTGACAGAGAACAGATGAAAACTTTTTTTTTTCCCATTTCAGTTGTCTTTCTTACTTTAGTTCTTACCTTTTCTCTCATTGTTTTTCTACTTCCAGTTTATTTTCAGTTTTGATTGGTGCTTTCACCTCAGGGTCTCATACAGCTTTAAACTGCAGTTTGGCCTTTGGTATTTTGTGAATCGATTGGTTCCTGGTGTAAAGTTTGCCGGCTACATTGCTGTGTGTCTGACCAACAGCTGGCAAAAGTCACATCTCAAAATCAGTGCTGCAATGTAAAATCATACAAAGTAGCTTTACGGTGGAGATCAGAAGGAAGAGTGTTTTCCAAACTGGGTGTTTGTTTAGAAAGTAAATGCATACATTTCCTTTTCATCTTGCCTTATATCTAGTGGACAGAATTCCAGCGTAGCCTCTGGTATCATTGACTCTGTAACTGCTTGGCTGGCCACCAAGTGGGTAGTAACACCTAGGGGGTATGGACTTAGTACACAAAATGCATATCACATAGGATTTTATGGATCCTGTCACATCAGAGCAAATACTGATTTGTCCTGGCTTCCAAATAGAGTTCTTGTCTCTGTTTGTTTAGTGAATTTCTCTTGTTCTCTCTGGTTCGCTTTTCTCCCTGTTTTTCTTTATTATGGCATTACACCATCCCATGGCTATCCTCCCTCCAGAGATTAAAGCAAGATGTGACAATAGATAGAGTGACTTGACTGTGGGATTGGATGGGGCCTGATTGAATGGAGCCCAGGTTCCTTGGACACCTGCTGTATTGGTCACAGTACATCTAACAACCAATGGTTGTTACCAATTCCTCCTCTCAAAATTTGAAATCAGCTCTTGCAGTGTTGAACTGTCATGGTCCTGTACACAAGGGCCTATCAGGCATTCTGGTTGTTTCAGCTGTGCTTTTCCAGCACATCAGCATCCTGTTTTAAGGAGACTTGGAAAATAGATGAATTGATGGTCTCATTAGTATGGCAAACATAATTCTTTGCAAAGCAGATTCATAGACATTTGGCTTTTATTGAGGGCTTTCCAAGATTCTCTTTCTACCTGCTTGTTATTGGAGAACTTCATTGTTGATGGAGTACAGATACTAATTATTTTCTTTTAGCAGCTGCTCTTTCACCACACAAGAAAAGGTCTTTAAACTGCTTCCTTCCTTGGCAATTTCCATCCTTTTTCTCAGGTTTTATATCTCCAGTGATTCCTTGGCTGCATATAATGGAGTTTCCCTGTTTTAAAAGAAAATAAAGTTATAGCTTCTGCCAATGGGCTGGCTTGCCTTTTGTCAGTATTTTGTCTTCATCTGGAACCTTCCAGGCCAATTCCGTCACTTCTTTTTCAATTCTATTGTGGCTTGTTGTTGCTGTTGTTGTTGTGGCTTTTGTTGGGGGGTTTCATTTGTTTGGTTTTTTTTATTGTGCTTTTTTTACTTACCCATTTTGAATAAGGATTTTATACTTGGATGCAACTGAAATTTTTGAGTGTAACAATTTTATGCTAGAGTTCTGAAATATGCCATTAAAGTTCCCAGTTGATTAGATTTCGTAAACTAAGAGGAAAAGATAATGGCAAAAGATTAACCTAAATAATATTTGCCACTTTTGGCCACGGTTGTAAATTCAGTTTGAATAATTTATTTTAGATGATTCACTCCCTCTGTATGTTATGACAGCCTCAAAAAATAATTGTGTTAATGCCTGTAAGAAAAATTTTATTTTCAATGATAAGCGTGATTCATATTTTTTAAAAAAACTGATCACATGCATGAAAACTGAAGTAATTTCTCTGCTGAAGACATCATGGGGTTTAATGATGTTGTTGTGAGACCATGTGAACAGAAGTAATTTCAGGCTGATGAGTCAGTGGCTTAGGGCAACAGATGACAGTTCTTTTTTTCGGATGTGTGCATACAAATATATAGTAATAAATTTGCCTATGCAGTTTCTGCAATTGAGAACTGTGAGTTTGCTTTACTTGAGACAGCCCTGGTGTCTGTTGAGGAGAGGGACTAATAAAGTGTGATGGAACTGCATTCATTAGCTCACATCAAAAATAAGCAGCAGTGACTTGAATGCAAGTAAGAAATATAGGCAGCTTGATTTTAATAAGATCAAATTCAAGAAAGCCTCTTGTGAAAAGGTTCACAACACTGGTACAAAATGCCCTTCTCAACTGCACTAATGTATTGCTGCAATCAGAAATTGCTGAGCTCTGTAATGAGGGTTTTCTACGTGCTGAAGTAGTCTTTGGCCATTTTATATGTAGTCTCTCTGTGCAGGATCAGAGTGCAAGAATAATATTTCCAGTAGCTAGACAGCTGAGATCAAAATTATCAGCAAATTTACTAGAAGGAGAGCTTGTTTTGTGTTTCACTTCCAGGCAATTTACTGTATGGGAGAAATGAAATTGGTGAACATCAGCAAAGCTCAAAAATCTTCCACTGTTTTCCATAGATCAAGCAAGTTAAGGACTAGCATCTGTATTTGCATCATACTTCCTGCAAGCAATCAGCAACTTAAGGTTTGCTGATTTTTATCAGGAGCTCCTCAGTGTACCATTAGTTTTAGTTGTGTGTTTGGTGTCAATGAGTACAGTTAGCTGTGGATAAAGAACAGAGAAAGGGGAAAATCAGAAAACTTAATCCTTTTAACGACACTTAGATGCTCTGGGCAATGCATTCTCCATTTGCAAGCCCAGTCAGAAAGTCCCAGCTCTGAACACTAAGTATTTTAAATGTTTTTCCAGCCCATCGTTTTTTCACGTAAAGGCTGAGAGATTGTAGCCTTTAAAATGCTAGAAGTGTTTCAGTGCTTTGGATTGGAATCGTTTCAAACTTCTCCCTCACAGATGGTTGCACTGTTAAGGAATCAGCCTCTCTTAAATCAGGAAATGATGCAATCTATTTTATTACTCTGAGACAGATTTCTGGGGGAGATCCTTTCTTACTCCAAGGCAGATTTCTAGACGAGCAAGTGGTTTTGATCTTTCTATGGGACTTGAAAATGACCTTTCTTTTTCTGGCAGCCAACAGAACACTTCGTCATTTGTTTTCAAGCAACATTTAAAATATTTCATTAAACTTCTTAAAGGGCTAACTGTTTTAAACTCTCTGCTAGATTCACAGTTCCAGTGCTTAGGGAAATGTAGGCAGGTAAGAATTTCTTCCAAGCCTTCTTTTTATAATGGGACTTTTATTCAGTTAAATAGGACCCTGAAAAGGGGTCTGGGAAAACAATGTATGATAGTTTCCATATTCTGAGCTTTGAAGATCCCAGTGCTGCTGGAAAAATAATGGGCCTCTTTCTCAAATGGAAAATGTGATGACTTCTGGAATTAATGTATTGTAAAGAGACACTAGAGAGCAGAAGAAATACTTTTGTTTGAAAATCATCCTATACTTTGTGTGTATGCAAGTGTTCATGCACACACACTGCAGTTAGGGATTTTTTTTTAAGTGTGGGTGATCCAAAAACCTTTTCTCTTTACATATATCAGTTGTTAAAGGACTAAAGTAAATTCCCTTCTTTGGCTTAGGTTTTGCTTTCATTTAAAGTTAAGCAAGCTGTTATCACGAAAGG
>QWTY01024884.1:0-22272 GCA_008033365.1 Pseudorectes ferrugineus | reverse complement strand
ACAGCTTTAATCCTGTTCCAAAATCCCTCAGAGTCACAGACTCCCATAGATTGCAACAGTCATTTGATCAATCCCTTTTCACAGCACTGAACAACGGGAAAATCCTTCAGTTATTCAGTTTCATGTTTAATTTCATTTGTTAACAAGTTTATTTACTATCAAACATTGGAATCCATCAACAACATGACTACCCTGCTAAATCACCACCACCAAAAGGCAGCCTGCTGTACCTTTAGCAAGCACAGGAATTTGTTTTCTCAAAAGATGGAGCATTTTTCAATAAAAAAGGACCTCTCCAAAAAAAATTAAAAAAAAAACAAGCAGCTGAGAAGATGAGTTGCTTTCCTCTTCCTACCCTTCCCCCTACTACACACCAGCCAAAGATTTATTCAGTTTCATTTAAAATAAAAACTGTGCTTGTGCACTGACTGTTTAGGAGAACTAACTATCCAGCAGACATGAGCACAACTGGATTAATTTCATCCAAAAATCATTCCAACTGTTAGGAAAAAAACCCAACACAAGAGCAACAGTAATTCACAAGTTTGAAATGATCTGCGTGAAGTTTTTGCTAAGATTCAGCTCAGGACACACCAAGGGTAAGATTCTATCACTACTGAAAAAAAAAAAAAAGAAGTTAAGAGTCTCTCTCCATTTTTAACGTTCTCATCCCACCACCTTTTAATATACTTATCCACAGAAGAGGTGTATGCCTGAATGATTCGTGATCTGCATTTTGACAGGAATTTTGGGGCAAGTCAGCAGCAGAGAGAAACTTCAAACTACTCCTCTAATTCCCACAGGCAAGGGAATTTTCACTCCACAGTACATCTAATGATACTGAAGTGTATTACAGGCCAACAGCAGCACTGTGAATATCTTAAGGGAAAGGAGACTTGTGTGTGCCAGGGAGGAGCCCAGAACAACGCAGTGGCTTCTGTTAATGAATGGTCCATCTCTTCACAGCCAAGACTTGTCTGATACAATTTATGCCTGTTGATCTGTGATTAACCACCACCACAGCAAGATTTACTGCAGCTCATACTAGAATTGGAAGTAAATTGACTGCTTATAATAAAAACCAAAAAAAAAAAACCCCATACTAAAAAATCTGTAATAACAAGCATGGTATAGACCACATTTCCTCAGAGCTTCTGTGAGCAACATGCATTTGTCTCATCAATCACAGAACTGCATTTTCATGTCAATCAATCACCACCTTAATGTGCTGCTCCATTTTCCACTGTAAACATGCATTTACTTTGTAGAGATTGTTACAGAAGGGGGGGAAATCAGCTCTTGCCTCTCAGAGGGTGCTGCTTGAAGAACTGAGAAAGTCAATATTTATCTGATGAGATGTAAAAAAAAACCAGCTGAGGTAAATTTTCTCTTTAGGAGGGAGATGGAACAGGGAGCAGCTGGTTTGATGGCTGGGCTCACACCACCACGTTCCTCAGGCACAAGGGACTCCAGCCAGGAGCACCACGACACGGATCTGGTGCTTGCACAAGCTGGTGCACACCAGAAACACCTTCAATCTCCCCCAGATAAGGCAGCTTTCTGTTCTCACTCTTTGCATCCAGCTATCTTCACAGTCAGCTTAGCTGCAGGTTGGAGGCTCGTGCCTTATGGCCTCTCAATAAATCTCCCCACTCTTCTACACTCCAAACACTTATACACCAAAGAACTGTAAAACAGGCTTATGTGAGCAAATGGTGGAAAGCCTGCTTGCCTTCAGGAGCCAAGAAGGCTGTTTATAATTAGCAGCAAATGCATCTACAGCATGTAACTGACAACTCTCTATCCAGCAGAAATCAAAGTGTAGTGCCAGCAACATCCAGAATAAATAAAAACCCTTTGTGAAGTTCACACAGAAGAACCTCAAGACATGTTTTTATGTAAATGTACATGTTGTTTTACCATTATTTTCATCCTTCTCTGCAGCTCAGCCCTCTTATATAAGAAAGGAACAACAGATACTAAGAGGAGTGAACTCCATCAAGATGACTAATACACAAATGCAACAAATTCCCAAATAAAACCAGAACAGCAGATAGGAAATCAACAACCACAGTGCATGTGTGTGAAGGCAGCCCTAGGGCAGCTTTAGTTAACATCTCAGCAAGTTACACGTGGTTTACACAACTGTTTACTTTCCAATTCCATAAAGCTCAAACACTCACAGTATAACAACAGCTCCCTCATCACATGCTACCCACACCTCACCCCAAAGGCACAGACACATTCCCCAAACAAGGCAGGTTTTCATACTCTTCAGAGCACTGGAAAAAGCAGCAGCACATTCACACTTCCCACCTCACCTGCTCAGTGCTGGTGCTTTTGTGGTCAGCATTGCTCCAAGCAAAAACACCCCCAGCACTGCCCACCACCTGCCCCAAAAAACAGCACAGCCCCTTCTACAGAACCACAAAACCTTCATCTACAGAGCTGTAATTCCACACAACTGGCAGGCCAGGACATGAACCAGCTCAGTTAAAGCTGAGCTTTAGGTGCCACATTCCTGGGAAGGAGAGCAAAGCCACATGCAAGGAACCCAAGTCCTTCCTTGCAGAAAATGGACACCTAAATACAAAACACACACAAGGCAGCACTCTGAGCACCTCACCATCAAATTTTACCAAAGACCTAGACAAAGAAAACAGAATTCTGACTGTCTTGGGGGTGTTCTAACCTGCTTTGGAGTCACAGCCCCTGCCAGACGTGCACACTGAATCCTCAGCTCCCTACAACAAGCCCTGACTCCCAGCCCCCCTGGCCTCCTTTAGCCAGGTCACACACCTGCAACCCCTCACCCCAATAACACCACAGCTGCCCCCAATTTGGGAGGTGATGCTGGTTCCAGGTGATGCCAATGTTCAGCCTTGGAGCAGAGGATCACTGCCTCCTCAGAGCTTGGGGGATGTGGCATCAGCCCGTTCGCAGCTGGTGGGGAGAAAATTAAGTTCCTCTGGAGATCCTTGTGCTCTGCTGAGTAGGGAGGATGCTGGGAGGCATCAGGAGCTAAAAACTTAAAGAATTTTAGGATTAACTATGAATTTACTTGAGGAAGGAGAAGTGTCTCCCATAATTTTGGAATTACACTATTAAATTCTACCCCCTGTTGTTTATTGAGCTACCTAACTGTTACATGCCACAAGGTCAGAATCACTTCAAATGCTTAGAAAAAATGTGTATTTTTACCCTTTTATTAATGTGTTCTTCTGTTCTTGCAGGATAGAAATATGAAATATGGCTTAATTTGGAGGAATAGAGAGCTCATTCATGTGGGAAGCATCAATATGTTGTTATAATGTGCTTTTAATTAAGCAGACATTGCACAGCACTTGGTAAGATCAAGTAAATGCTGCTAATGTTTCCTCTACTATTGCCCCTACCCTGCAAAGCATAATGCAATCAACAAAATCAACTGAGAAAATAACAAACTTTATTGAATTTTCAAATTTATGAACAATAACAGACCCCAAAACCCCTTATATGCCAGTAGATGGCAATCTTCAGATAGAGTAAAAATGTGTCATTAGCAAATGCAAAATTTCAAATTGAAACTGTAGGAGAGGAAAACAAAAAATCAACTCAAGGGCAGAAATTCCTCAGAAGTTATTCAGAATCACTCAGGTTTCATTTTATACAAGACAAAAAGAGGACAGAGAATTTATTTTATTGGTTTGGTTTTAATTTTCATCCTAAAAATTTACTTTTTTTTTTTTTAACAAGTTAAAGAAAGAGCAGTATGGAGTCATACATCAGCGTGAAAACTGAATCTTTTACTCTGGACAAGCGAAATATTTGAGGTTTTCACTAAAACTCCTGTTTCTGGCTCCCTTGGGAGTCCCTCACATGGCCACAAGCCCGGCCAGTTTTACCCGGGCAGATGTGGCCTCGAGCCCTCAGCTGGGTACCCACCTTATCAGGGAAGGGGGGCAGAGACCCCAGTGATGGAAACGAGAGAAGTTTGAGCGTTTCTTTTGCTATTAGGAAATAAAACTGTGCACTCAAATTTTGGTTTAGGACTCAACTGCATCCCCAGCTCCTAACACGTGGCCAGCACATCACCAGGAATGCACAAGAGTGCACTGGCCTATATTTAATTCCTGCTCTTCAGAAAAGCTGAACTTGAAATTCTGCTTACTGTTGTTTCTTGATATTTTAAGACCTCAGGACATCATGAAATGTGATCACACTTACAACAGCAGAAGAAACCCAATAAACAGTTTCAATATCCATGCTGATCCCAGCTCAGTGTACAACCACGGGAGGGCTGGTAACTCAAACACCACTCTGTTGTGTCCACTGATAAAAGAACACATTGCAACACATGCAACAAGAACATCTGACATCATATTTTTAAATAAAAAAAATAATAACTGTAGGATGTAAGTTAAAAAAATAAATATTTTTTACATCCAAAACTGTATTTGTAATAAAAGTTGCAAATTCACTGCCTGTGATCTTCTTTAAAAAATAAAAAAAAACCATCTCAGACATAGAAACCTTCCAGCCTGCTACCTGAACGCTCCAAAGGGAGCTCCCAGCCTCCAGAGAACAGAAGTGGGACAAAATCCGTAACTGCTGGAGCAATTTTCTTGGAGTTAAAATTAAAAAGCCTGACAGCGTCATAAAATAAAAGATCTCAGAAAAAAAAAAGATGCAAAGGATGTTATTCAAGTAAGGTTTATGAAGTTCGAGAATAATTACAGATAATGTGTATTTATTATTCCTGCAGGATCAATCCATGGCACAGATTTCAATATCTGAAGCCAAACGTGCAGATATTTCTCATGTCTGTAGTTATCTTTGCTCTCAACGCCCACTCATCTCCCCAGTGACACACTTACTGTTTCCATTTGTGATATATCAATACCCTTCATTTTATTTATTTCAGTTTTCTCTTTACAAGAGAAAAAAAGAAGGAAGCTGATTTTAATCTTTGATAACAACCCCTCCATTTCTGACAGGACCCAGATCCAAGGAGTAAAAGCCCCTGTCCAGACCACCATACCAGGCTCCCTAAATAATGGCTGATCCATTTCAAGAGCACGTAATGAACTCCAGAGTTAAAGAAATGCCTCGAAAGACTCAATGTACTCTACAGTCAAGAGGAAAGGGAAGATTTTCTGCTCTTTTGAGGACACCTGTCCCAGCACGCAGCAGGGCAAATTAAGATCTCTGAAGATGAAATGCTGTGTATCTCACTGGGCTCAGCTGTGAGATTCCCTCTGCAGTACCAGCACACAGCCCTAGACAGACTTAAGTGATGCTTCAGGAGTACTTAACTCCTGCAATCTACATATCTTTACTTCAGTCCTTAAATGAGAATGCAAAAGGCCTATTTTTAATTCTGAAACCATAATTTACCTTATTAAATAATATAAAAGGCACCACTATATAAAACACAAAATCCAAACATGCAGGGGCGAGAAAACCACCAAATACAAATTTCTGCAAATAAGTTTCTCTTCATGTCAAATACATAACTTCATGGTACTAAGTTGCTTAGAAAAATAACTTTCAGTGGATATCTGCATCCCTTTTTCTGGCATATGAAGAAGTTTCTAGGCACAAGTAGGACACAGGAGAGCAGAACACATTAGCTACCCTTGTGGCCAAATTATGCCCAACTCAAAATTCACTTTCTTTTCCTGCATTCTCCACTTGCCTTGGGTTACCTGGTCACACGTTTCCACTTAAAAGTATAATGGAAGCAGGGAGGGGGGGAAAATGACTGGTTTTTAATTAAAGTTATATATAGAAGTAATCCTACACACTGGTTTTGTTTTCCAAGCATTAATTTTTGGTTTGGGGTTTTTTTGGGTTTTTTTTGTTTGTTTTGTTTGTTTTAAAGGGAAAAGAAAAAAACATTAAGTAGCCAGGCAGACGAAACCTCAGTTCTCATTTGCTAAGAACAGCACCATGACTGAAGTTAACACCAACTCCCCAAACGTGTTAAGAAATTTTGCTACCGAACGATTTCTTCTTATCATTATACCATTTAAAAGTTAACTTGATCAAAACACACCATTTAAACAGGTCCAGGCTGTCTCAAAGTCTTGCACCAATTATCCTGCAGCACTACACCTCTTCAGCATTTCCAAGAGAAACATCACCACCTTAAATACCCTCATTCATGCTGGAAATATTCTTACCTCCACATCGTATCATGGCACCTACCATCATTAGAACTGAATAATTAAAGAGAAACAAATCCATTCCAGTTTGAAACTTTGAAAATTTAAACCAGCTCAGGATTTGACCCAGAGCTCAACCAGCAGATCCCACAGTGCTGCCCCCAACCCCGTGAAACCCTAAAGGCTGGACACCACCACGCTTCTAATGAATAAATAAATAAATAAGTGCCATGGGGCACTTCCATCAGCACCCAGCTCTCCTTGGAAATACAGCATGACATCTACAGCCCCATGACATCTACTCCATCATGCAGGCAAGAAAAAGTCACTGTTCTTGTACACCATCAAATATCCAAATCTTCAGCCTTTTCAATGAACTGCTTCAAAATACAGAGCTGCTCAATGCTATTTCACTTCCCTCCTTTAAATCAGCAGGTATGCCAATGATGGGTAAATTTTTCACAGAAAATAGGAGAGAAGCAATGAAGAAGGGAAAAGAAAAAAAAGAAAGCCTTTTTCTCCTTTTGAAAAACTTTTAGAAGAATTATTCTTGAGGAATTAATGGAAAGAAACTATTTTTTATACACAGTATTAAGTGATTAAAAGCTTGTTCATCACTTTGCTTAGTTTAATTTTAGAAAGGCCTACTTGCAGATTCTTTGAAATGCATAATTAATTGATAGCAGCGTGGTTACATCAGTACAGAAGTGAATGATAGATGTGAAGTGGTTTTTCCACAAAAAACACAAGCAGCACAGGGCACAATTACAATATCCGATTCACTCCGCCCTCCAATGAAGCTGTTTGATCTGCACATCTGATTGCACAATCGTCCATAAATATCCCTTGCATTAAAATTCTGACTGGTTTGCAACTCGTTTCAACTCGTGCGAGATTCTTTTTTTGTCAATTGGATCTGACAGAAAAATTAAAATAATCCTCTTCTACCTCTGCATTATCCTTTAAGTACTTAAGTTTTAATTATATCTCAAGTCTACCTGAAGACATTTCGGGCAACTTCCAGTAACGTGCATAAGCAGTTGAATACAGTGTAAAAGTGCATGTAATTTCCAAGTCCCCAGTTGTTAATGAAATCCCAAACATTCAGATTTTAATTGAACTAGATAAAGATTAAGAAGCTTAGCAGCAGCTGGCATTGCGAATTAGTTCTCAGCAGATTTTTATGTTGTACTCTAAATCATTGCTTTTGTAATCTTCCTAAATTGTCCTTTATCTTGCTAATGCAGATATGATTCTCAGAAAGCATTAGGCTTCCACTGTTCCCATTGCCTGTAAAATCTTGAACTGTAAAATCTTAATAGTCTTTTTTTAATAAGTATTATGATCTATATGTATAATGTGCATTCAATAAAATCTTACTGTAATTAGAAGAAAAGTTTTTAGGTTTTTTTACGTGACCTGTTTTACAGATTAGATTTATTAAATAGCATAAACTGTTGGAGCTGCTTTAAGACCTATTTAGAGCCGTCTGGCATCAGATGAAAAAACAGTGCTAGACCCAACGCTTGGGGCTTGGCTCTCCAGGAGGTTCATTAGGAAGTTTCCTTCTCCTTCTGGTTCAGGGAGCTCGGCATAAACAGCTTTATGTTGCCTAAACGCCTGACAATGTATTATCAGCACTGATCAAACAACATTTTGCTTGCAGGGCTTTCCAAGGCTCGAGGAAAGGATTCAGACTAACACCAGTGTTCATCGGCTGCTCCCCCTCTCCACGTCCTCTCCCTCCGCCCCAAGTGCGACGCTGGGAAGGGCCCTGCACACACCAGGTCTTTGTGCAGGCTGCAGACTCTGGAGGGAAGGTCTGTACTGGAAATTACCATGACAAATGTGCTCTCAGGACCTGTTCATGCATTGTAACAGCTCTTACGAGAGTTACAAGTGCAGTTATTACTTGCATAGTAAAAGGGGTTATATTTATGCATCTCACTTGAGGATGCACTGTTTTTATTCACACTAATGCAGATAAAACTGGAGTTCATGCTTTATGGGGGAAGTGTGGGGAAAAATAAAAGAAAAAGGATAAATACTACTACTACTACCATCATCAAAAAGCAAGTAACACTTCCATTTTTCTCCTACATAAAAAAAAATTCTAGCTATTTTTCCAGCTAATAGTATTGGTCTTTCAAGTCTGTTGGTAAATGACCAACGAATGCAGTTACGTATGCACTGAAGAAGAAAATTATGAAGAGATAATACAGCCAACTGGCATTAAAACTTTGAACAGAATGGAATTTTAACAGTTCCGCTGAGGTCTTTTAATATTAAGAATCTTGGCTGCTCCAATTTTCTTCCAAGTAAAGGAAACATTTGGCAGAATAACAAACACGAGTGTCAGAAGAAAGGAAATATCTTCACCTGCACTTGATGACTTATTTATTTATTCATTAGAAGCATGGTGGTGTCCAGACTTCAGTGATGGCATTTCAGCGTGTTCTGTCACCCCGGCCTCTTCCCAGCTGCATTTTCCCTCTTCCCTCCCGTGCTGAGCTCCGCGGTGCCATCGTGCCCAGAGATCAGGATGCTCCAGGGCAGGGGCAGCAGCACCACGACGACAAGCACAGTGATCATCAGTCTGTACCTGTCTTCAAAGGATTCTGTTTGGTTCAGCAAGCTTTGAGATCTTTGAATGAGAGATGCTCTAAGTAGCGCTAAGCAATTTTCTCTCCCTCAAACCAAGATGAAGCCGTGAGCTCCTCACGTCTCCTCAGGCCCCTTGTTACTCTGCCATTTCCCCTTAGCAATCTTCTCATTCCAGACTCTGACATTCTGGCAGCCCAGCTATTTTCAGAAACTATTATCTGAGTTTGAAATTGTGATTTTTCTGCTGGGTCTTTTTTCTAAGCAAGCATTTCACTACCTAAACTTCAGCAAACTTCCAAGTAGATTCCTAGACACAGCTCTATTTTTCTTTTTTGCCATAAGACAAAGAGTTAACTTCACAATACTGACTTCTCATTTAAGCCATTTTCTGAAGTACAGCTCTGAAAGTGACTTCAGTACTTTTGCCTCAATTTGCTGAGCTTTTTATAAAATCTTGACAAATTTTTTCCTGACATTAAATAACACATTCTTTGGATGTTCCAAGTTCACACAGTGTTTTCTGATGCTGCTGCTGATTCCAAGGTGCCCTAAATTGAGCATTTATTGAAAAGCTTGTTATGAATTTTGTCCTTCAAATTACTCCAGTAAGAGCAACAGAACTTGGCTGCCAAATTGCTTCCAAGGCTGAAGGATTTCTTTTGCTTCAAGATACCCTCTAAATAAGAACTTCAACCCTTTTTTTTTTTTTTTTAACACAAAATAAATTATGCAAAAGAAAAGGAATTTTGTTATGGACTTTATTGGGAACATTCCCTAAGAGCCCATCATCCCCCCTGTGGCTTTATCCTCAAGTTTCTTCAGAATTTACCAAAGCACCTTGAGAACAAGAGTAGCGAAACCAGAAATCTTTCATTTAGAACAAAAATGAGACATTTAATTTTCCTAAACATACAGAGAGGCATGCACAAGATTAATCATTCAACAAAATGTTTTTCTTATTGCATGAAAATACGCAGGGTGGGAATGCAAACAAATTATAATTATTTGGACTCCTGTTAAACAGACTAGTGAGCCTTATAATTAGTAACATAATCACTTTAAGACAAATACACTAAATAAAATAATGGATCCTCAGCAGTGCTCCACAGAAAAATGCCAACAATTTATGCTTTATTAATTAGCTCGTTGCTTTATCAAAGTTTGGAATTCGGAACCTCGGAGAGTTGCCATCTCTGTTGACTGGAGGATTCGCTCTTGGTTGAACAGAGGTGCAAGAGCAGAAAAGAACTTCCATGGAGTCCTCACACAGCTTTAAGATGTGCTCGTGGGGATGTTGATTATCCAGGACAATGGATCAATAGAATTCTTGCACTTCAATCCTCTCCTCCAAACACACCCCACCAGCCCTAATTGATTCCTCTGCTGGCTAATGACCAACCCAGATGCTCACTGACTTGAAAACGACTGACCAGCACTAAACAGTGTTGTGGCCACATCCAATGAATCAAAGGGACTGAAAAGAGCTGGATAAGCTATTTTTCTGATATATAACCACAGATGCAACTGCTTCTATTACTCAAATCATAAGGCAAAGAATGCTTCATCAACTGACTGCCGGAGTCATTGGAATTAGCCACTCAAGTGCCACTTGCAGGCATTAAAAATTCTTCAGAAAATTTCACATTGAGGTGTGTTCATGTGTTGCCCTACATGGAAAACAAGGAGAAAAAAAAAGAGTAAGGAGCTGACACCACAACACAGAGAAGGAATGCCTGAAGCAGCTATAAAGGGAAGGCAGAAGTGGGGCAGATCTGTGCCAGGCCAAGCAGTTCAGGCAGGAGCTGGGGCAGCAGGAACAGGCTGAAGCAGAGAAGCTGCCACATTAATCACCAACATGCAAGCCAGGAAAGATGCTCCAGGATCAAAACTCACCACGTGCCAAGGTCACTTCAGAGAACACAAAAAAGGTTCAGTCATGATCTCACATTAAAAGTTCATAAGCCCATCAGAGGAATTTACTAATGAAAATTATTTTATCTGAAGAGCTCTCCTAAGGCCAAGTAGAAATCACAGGTTTCAGCGAGTCTCCATAGAGAAGCAGAAAATTACATTTTAAAACACCACAGAAAGGTGGATTGAAGGATTTATAAGCAATATGGGGGTCCTTAACGTGGGGTCTCATAGGCACAGGGGCCATGCGATAGTGGGGACTTGCAGAACTGAGCTCTGCAAAAGGCTCAGCACCATTCAGAAAAGATCTGAAAGAAGAGCAGGTTATTGTAGTCCTTGATAGAACAGAAAGTTCTCAGAATTGTGTTTTCGCCTTTTTCACGGCATCACAGAATAACCAAGCTTGGAAGGACGTCAAAAAATGGGCTGGTGCAACCTCAGAATTTTTATTTTTTGATCGCTCAGTAAATTGTCGATGACTTCAATTAGAAACACAAGCTCTGACTTGCATCCAGAGCTACATTTTTTGTTGGTAGAATGATTTCAGCAATACAGGTCCCAAACATAGCATTCTATATTTTTAAAGGTAGGAATTAAGAATTAGTTATGAAAATAACTTCCTTCAAAAGATCTTCAGAAAACACACATCACCAGCAGGTATTATTGCTCGAATTACCCTACTGGAGACAAACATTCCACACCGCTGTCCACAAAAACCCAGGTGCTCTCTGGACACACACAGCAGCTTCTGGTTTTTTAAAATATTAAATGAAAAAGAAAATCCTTTCCTACTTCTATTTTGCTCTCCCTTCTACTGTACAAAAACAATTTGCCTGCTTTCAGACTCTGGCTGCGATTACTTTGTTTTCAGCTCATCTGAATGCAATGAATCGTCTCGGTCACGGCTACCGAGATAAAAGCCAGGAGAATTCATTTGTTGTTCCGCGCAGACACGAGATGCTGGTGACACCTGTACCACCAGGAGTGCAACTGCACACTCAAAGCGAACCCGCTGCCTCCACAGACCCAAACACCCCAATCCCACTCCGTTCATTTCTCTAATAATTGCACCAGTCTCCTGGACAAACACATAACGGCGCAAGAACAGATCCATCCTGACAACCAAGGCCAACTGTATAATGCTCGTCTAAGTGGCAATAAGATTCATTAATTAGGTTGCTGCTTTAGAGTGTTGTTCCCCCGCAGCTATGTTCTGCTCAAGGGTATTTTCAATAGTATTGAATGGATGAAGCAATTACTAAGCAAAATCCACTAACTGATGGCCAGTGTCAGATTCCTCAGGCCATGCTTTCAGAGTGTGTATAGATATATTTACTTGAATGAGTGACTGAATTTAGGGGAAAAAGGCAAAGCAAAGCAAAGCAAAATCCCAGTGAGGCGCAGCCTAGGTGTTCTCTACTTTTAGAGGTGTGATCTCTAAACCAAAACTCCCCCTTAGCAGACAGAATTAAGATGTAGAAGGGCTACAGGATACCTGATTGCACATGCAAATCAGGCTGTTTGCTATCTAAAGGCACATACTTAACTCTCACAATTAATGGCAGGCAAAGAGAGCTTTAGCTACAATTATTTGCCCTCTCTACTGACAGCAGTATAAGCAACTTGCAAAAACTGTAAAAACTGGATTCCAGCTGAGTGTTCCCTGTTCAGGTATCTGACTTGCAGGCTACTGTTTTATTCCAGCAATACTATTTTTATAACATGACATAGTTCTAAGCATTTGAATTAAATAAACACAGCACAAATATTTTGGCTCTATTCTAAACATGTGAAAAGATTTTCTTGTGAATTGTCGGGTTGGCTTTTTTTTCCCCTTTCTGCTGCTTCAGTTACTATGATGTTCAGACTGTGCCTCATTAAAGTTGGGAGCAAAAGTAAAAAAGTTTCCAGCAGAAGCATTATTTTCAAAGTTCAGGATATCTGTAATTCTAACTGATCTTCCACCTGGCATTAAATCTTCAAAGAATGTCAAAAAGTATCTTAGAAACTTGAGATGCCTGGCTGTATACAGCGAAGGAACAGATGCACCTCTGTAATTTGCCCATAAATAAGTAAAAATGAACCCATCAACTTTTCAGGGATACTTGCATGCAGGCAGGCAAACACATCCTTTTTTCCCTTTTCTTGTGTGTTTGTGGTTTATTTTATTTATTTTTTTTTTACAGTTTTTAAATATCTTTTGAACCAGACCTTACAGGGTGCTGGTAAAAAATGCTGTGTTTGTTTTTAGAAACTTACTATGCAGCAGTGCCATCTCGTAACCTTCTGCTACTGCCTTTGGCCTCCAAATTCAGGGGGACCCATCTGCGGCAGCAAACCACACATGCACCAAGTACATAACTTCTCCCAGAAATAGTGAAAGCTCCGTCTGCAAGAGCTTTCTTTAAGGTCACAGCAAGTCAACTGCTGAAGAGAAGTTATCACCATAAATTAAACTATTCCTGAAACCCAGCAGACACTTAACTGAACTCTCCTAGCTCTCCCCTCTCCTTTTTATCTCCAGTTTTAGGCATGCCTCTGAGCAGGAGTGCACACCCTTCTCTAAGCATTCATCTAGTTGAGCAAAGAAGGGAAAGAAGAGAAAATCCATAAATTTGAAAGACATTTAGGTAAAGTTTTTAATGGTGGCAAGTTTCAAAAGACAGATCTAAAAAGCAAGTTGTGGCCAGTCCAAAACCACTTAGAACATCCAAATTTGAACCTTCATCTTTATTCTTTACAGATTAATAAACACATTCTGACTACTCTTCTTCCAACTGATTTGACCTATTTATTTAAAACGTGATGTAGGAGTAGTGGACTAAAGGATGTGAATTTAAAAAAATCCTTTAAAGTCACCTGTGCAGAAATGACACCCAATTTGTGGCTTGCAAATTCAGAAGGAGTCAGCTACACAAGCACAGGTGAGGAACTCCCACAGCAGGAAATCCTTCAGGCTGATGGCATTCCCCAGCTTGACAAAAGTGTGTCTGGGTGGGTGATCAGATGGGGCATCACGCTGATGCTTTGTTCTCTTCAGTAGGCTGTGCTGGGTTCTGTAATGAGCCTCAACGTCGACATCTGAATAACACATCTAGGGAGGAATCCTTTCATTCTCTTATCGAGAAGGCGCAGAATGAAAAGAAACAAAGAAATCAGCTGGTTTCTGCTAAAGCGTTCCGGTGGCAATTATGAAGTTGAGAATGGAGTAAGATGTACATCAGTGGCTGACAGCACATGAGCTCTGCCACTGCAGATAGTATTTCCCCTTATCTCGTGTCATGATGCTGGCACGCTTCTTTCCATTTTCCTTGGTGTTTTCTACTCCTCCTTCAGGACTGCACGAGACAGGGAAAACTTCCAGCGCTACAGGAGCAGCTCTGCTGACCTGGGCAGTGTCCCAGCCAGCTGGGGTTGTGTGTCCTGCTCTAAAGGCCACGTGTGTGACCACTGCCTCCCACCTGGCTCCAGAGAGGTGTAAGCTTCCATTTCTCTTTTATTACTTTCTCCCATTCATAGATGTTCAAGCTTGAAGAATCTTCTTTTTCAATTATTCAGGTCTAGAGTGCCTTTCTTCTGCCCTTTCCGAATAAAACCACGTCCTTAAAGACAACAATAACACAGAAACCCCAAACCAAAACCAACACACCATAAATTGCTGAACAGATTTCCATATCACCCTGCTCTAAAACATCATCTGAACAGGAGACTGAACAGCCACCCAAAGGCATCTCCTGTTTGTTTTATTAATTATTGACTTCAAGATAAAAGCTGGGAGACCCCACACATGGCCAGGATCCCACTATGCCATTTGCTTTATAAACTCAGGTCAGGAAAATGGTGATCTCCATCTCAGAGATTATTTGCAACCTAAGAAAAGATCGAGAGGTAGATACAGAGGAAGACAAGTGCACAACTGAACCAGGATTACACAAGAAGTAAGAACAAAAAATTACACATTTAGTTTGCGGGTTGTTTTAATTTGAAGACATTTATTTCTGTCACATCCTTACAGAATTAGTAGTAATTCATCACATGTACACCTGGAAAGGAGCAGGATGTCTGATACCTGACAGACATTCATCACTTTGCCACAGGTTATACACAAGTCCTCAACAGAGAGGACTACAATAGAGAAAAGATCTCACATCTGAATTTGAGGAAATAGTTATGAGCAGTATTCCCCTCCTTCTATAAGCTTTGATCAAGGAGACTCAAGAAATATGTTCTACCACGCTTTGATTTCACTTGAGGGCTTTTTGTTATTTAAATAGTGAATAAAGATGACAGGCAAATAGTCTAATTAGCACAAATATCTTGTTTCCTGAAACTTCTGGCAATTTTTAAACATCCCTTGCTCAGTGTTATTACGAAGCTCTCCATTCCCAACCCTGAGCTACTGTGGATCTTTTGTCTGACACAAAGACACTTTTCCCTTCCATTTTTGGAAGGAAACAAGGCATTCCCACCGGCACCATCCCTGCCCTCCCACGTGGGAGCGGAGGGGCAGGGGGACCCCTGGATGCTCTCACGTTCCAGAGGGTCAGTGGATTCTGCCGGGCTAAGGCACATCTGCTGGGACTCACTCAATGCCCGTTTGCAAAGCTCAAAGGTCAAAGCATATTTCATTTCCCTTGGTAGCTCCCTCCAAGGGCAAGTCCCCCACCTGTTGGAAAATCCATCAGGGCTCTTACTAAACCTTGAGTGTTTTGGTTCTCTGTCAAAATCTCGATATTCCCTTCTCCCGTAAGGATACAACGATCACCAACATAGACCACAAACAACCTCTGAGGATCATCACGACTTTATGACAAGAAGGTTCTTATATTTGGCTAAGCATATGCCAAAATGAATCATGACAAACTTTATTAGTGCATAAAAGCCATCACTGCTGCACTGCCCTCAGCCTGAAGCGAGAGGTGACAGAGTCCTCGCGGCATCGAGCGCTTGTGATAATTGAAGTCTGAAAATATTTCACAGAACAGCTGAAATACCAATTCATATTTAAAGAATATATTGAATTACCACAGATCACACAAAAAGGGGGACTAGAACTTACGTATTTTGTTGCTGAACTTTCAGCTCAGCATTTTACGAAAGGGCATCTAGTTTTAACCTAGATAAGTTGGAAAGATTATTCAACTAATGTCTTCTCTGGAAGACTGCAGCTCTGGTGCTAATAAGGGAATTTAATTAGATGGACAAGCCTTGACAGCAATCCGTTTCCAATACACTTAGTATTGAAATAGGTCTGGGAGTTCCAAGATTTGTAGAAGAAATCCACTACTCAAGTTAACGTGGAAAAACATCTAAAGTTTTGACTAACAAAGATGTAGGCTCTTGTTTTTCTGACTTCATTTGTGACATACATCACACTACCAACAATTACACCAACAGATGAAACCCCTGTTCCAAATGTACATGTGATAAAGTTTGAGCAGAATTGATTTTTCCCTTTGCACTGGTAAATCTCACTAATTCCCTGGAAATCAGCTGAGGACAACAGCCCATCCAGCAGTGCTTGCACACAGGACACCCACTGCTTCACCTCCTTACAGCAAGCACCCAAAGCCCCAGGACAGAGCAGAGCTGCTGAGCACAAGGGCTTGGTACAACCCCAAAACGGGATCTCTTTTAGGATATTTACAACAGAAAAAGACGTGCACACAGACAAAAGGCACAGAATAAATTAAAAAAAAAAAAAAGCACAAAGCCAGTACTTTCTAAAATTGTAGAGGGAACCAGCCTGCCAGCAGGCTGATGAAACACTTGAGATAAAGTAGCATAATCAATAACAATGCTGCACCTTTAAAACCAGCAAGTACAACGCGATCAATTCATATCTCGGTGAAGTAGCGTAATAAAAATCTGCAACTACAATAAGCTAATTTAATGATACTTTATCAAGCGCTCACATTTCCAACCACTGTTGTTCACGGCAGAATGAAGCCTGTGTAAAAATATGTCATGAGTCAATATGGCATTCTGCTGAAGAGAAAAGACCCACATCATTAAAATCTTAAATAAGCTTTCATTAAATAAAATACATGAAATTAGCTCCTTCAAAAGAATTTAATTAGTCAACACATGCAGGTTGAACTCACAATCTGCGATTGTGGTCTTTTAAGCCGTTCATTTTCTTAAAGCTTTGTCATAAGAAGGATATTTTTTATTGTTATTATTTTTATAATATGGTGGGAAACCACATTTCCTTTATGAAAAGGACAAAGTATCCCTTGCAAACAGCAAGACACATTTTCATTGCTGCTCTGCATAGAGCACTGCCTTGTTAAGGCAATTTCAATCATTTTACGCATCTTCATTAAGTCAGAGATACGGTTCAGCTTTTCACAGAGAAAAACCTCAGCAGCTGCAGAGAAAAGGAGGGACAGCAGATTCTTAAACAGAAAAGAGAAATTACCAGTTATCTAGCTTGAAATGAAGCCTCTGGGAAGCCCCATCTGCAGTCTCAGTCATTACAAATCACAATAATTACGTGAGCTCTCAGCCCATATATAAAATTTCAATACCTATGAAGAGCTGCAATACTGCAACGTCCACAACACAGAAACATTGCCAGCTCATTTTGCCAGCCTTCAGGCTACTTGTAACACCGAGAGAAGATGAATCAATAAAATGTTATCAGTAAAACAGTTTGATTCCTGCACAGTTAAGCGCACGGCCACTTCTATATTTCAATCCCCTCAGGTCAATATAATTTTACACAGTTACCCAATTCTCAGCAGTGAAATGATACTGGTAGATGTTTCAGATATTCTAAAGCACTTATTTCTACATGGGGGGGAGAAGAAAAAAAGGGAAAAAAAGAATCTCTTCTTTCCTGTCTGGTTCAAAGTTGAGTTTTTAGACCGGTCTTAATTGCAATTTTTTACCCCAGCTCCAGCAAATTAAGTCCCTCTGAACAGTTCCCTCAGCCAAATCCTGGGTGTCTTACTCACCCAGTGTTTAAACAGGCATTTGGGAAGAAAAACAAGTCAAATCTGGATTTGGCCTTTCATTTGAACTAAATCTGAGACATGAAATAAGATGTAATTTCTGCCTACTCAAGAAAATCAGTCCATTTAAGCAAATTGAACTATTCACCAATTCTGCTAGGTTAGTCACCACAAGGGCTGAAGAAACTCTAAATGCTGCTGACAAAGACTAACTGCACAGTTAATACAACATTTTGCCTCATTCCCAGATAATTCTTCATGCATACTCTGAACTTCCAGCTTCCCACCTGGGTCTGCAATAAAATAATGCCTCAGGTTAATCACATACCTCCAGAGAGCTGCATTTTTTGCATAAATAAGAGCAACAAGTGTGCTTCCAAACCCAAGGAAGGAATAATCATGTCTAATAAACTACAGTGCTCTAGAGACAGGGAATACTCACAAGGAATCTCTTTTTAGATACAACTCCACCTTCCTTGACTTAACTTGACAACATCCTCATGAAACAGAATAAACCTATTGTTGGACCAGCCATGGGCACTGTGAAGTCAAAGATAACTGATTTCAGCTGGACAGGACCTTAGTGCCCAAAAAGCCAAAAATATCTTAATTTTATTTCATTTAACTACCAATTTCATCTCATTTGTTTGCTTCATTAACTCCTGTACCATAGACAACACCAGTGCACTCAAAGGCAAGAAGTACTTTTGGGGTTTTTTTATTGTAATACAAGACTGTTTAATCCCATATTCAGTTCTCAGCAAAAGTAATGAGCATTTTAATAACAAGAAGATCCATAAAGCACCATCTTCTCTCCTGTCACAGCTTTTTTAAAAGGCTTAGTTAATCTTCAGTATTTCAAGGATGGTGGAAATATCTGAGGGACAAAGTTCCCTGGTTTATATGGTGCAATTCCCTTGCCACATATGTCTTATTGGGAAATTACATGGATTTCCCAAATACTGGCACTAAATTTTTTAGTAGTTTAAAAATTAGCAGAAAAGGCCCAACTGCTAAGAAATAAAGCACACAAATTTATGGAAAGATAAAGCCGCACTAACCCATTAATTTTTATATTTTGTTATATCACCAAAACTGTTCTCATTACTTTCTTCTGAACAAGTTTCATAATTGCAAATTCTCAGACAGTAAAACTTAAGTGATCTCCATACTCTGCTTTCCTCCTAAATAATGAGCCAACCACCACAGACACACACAGGAGGAAGCAGCCTATTTTACTAGAAGACTGAGCTCATGAAAATCCAACTGCATCAATCCTTCTTTTATTATTCTTTCAAACTTCCCAAATCAAATAACTTTCTTGAGCTTGGCTAGAGCCTCCTGAATAGAAATTCCACTGGGGAAAGAGGTTTTAGATTAACAGCACAATACATTCAGAAATCAATAGATAAACCCTCTGTGCAGCAGCACTACCAGAGTCTATGAGACTGAACCAGGGCTCAGAAAATAGAACAAACCACTCAGAAACAAATTTCCTAATCTGCCCACTTTTGTTTTTTGCACTGAAACCAGCAACATGAACTTCACCTCTGCATCACACCCAGAGAATTATTGACTGATGTTCTGAATCAAGAATACTTTTTATTTGCAAAAATATATTCACCTTTTTATCAAAACCAGAGGGTTTTGTTTGGTGGTGCTTTTCTTTTTATTTTTAAACTACAGAGATAAAGCTGAAAGGCAATAATGCAACTCCAAGATAACCCCATGTGGGGTGCCTGTCCTGATATAATGGAAGCCCCCTAAAGCTATAAAACAATGTGATTAGAAGTCAGGTGAGGGAGAAGGGACAGAGTGAAGCTTCTAAACTTAGAGTGAAAATTCTTTAAGCCTGGTCTCAACTTCACTCCAACACCTGGCTTGGACAGGATCAGCTTAGATTGTTCTCTATGCTGGAAGCAGGATGGCTTTTACTTAATCTGTTTGACCTTTTCTCTCCTCATTAACAGTTGCTTTCTCCATTTGCCAGAGTCCCTTTTGCAATCAGGAGGATTGGAGGGGAGAGGGTAAATCAGAGCAAGAGCGCGACTTGGCCAAACACAGCGGGACCAATTCCACTGCGAGCTGCAGTTGTGAAGCCCAAGTGCAGAGCCCAGCAGAGCTGGCTCTGCTTTGGAAATACACAAAGCCAGCAGCTGCCAGAGAACAGAAAACATGCTTCTGCCTCTGCCCATGTGCCTGTTGCAGCAGTCACAGACATCCCAGCTCTGTAGGATGTGATCAGGGCACAGCTCACCACAAAGGGTGAGCAGCAGCACCCGCTGCACCCCCTTGGTTCAGCTCCAAACCTGCTCAGATTAGATGAGAAATGGACCTGTACTGAGACACAAAGGGAAATGGATTTCCCCAAATTTTGGTAAGCTGGAACAGCTCTGATGGCACAAGCCCCCAGCCTCACTCGTGCTCCTGTTGTGTTATATTCATTAAATCCCACATTCGTTATTTATTATCCTGCATTTCTGTAAGGCAAATCTAAAGAAATGTTGCCATGACAAACACACACAGTGGAGTTCTCATACTATGATCCCCATGATGTCCCTTCCCTCCATTAAAAGAGCCCCACTTTAGTGTTTCTCAACAAGACAATCAAAATATTTTCAGTCCTGCTGCCGTGAGCCTCACAAAGGGGCCGATCGCCAAATCCAAAAATCCTCTGCAGCAAAGCAGAAGAGCTTTACACACAGCCAGACCTCTCAGATGCCATGGGCTAGGATACCATGTTATAAGGCTGTAAAACTATGGCCTGTGGCTCCAGTCCAGCCTGCAGAGTAATTTAATCTAACTCACAAAGAAATCAGGAAAATGGCCTCTGCTGTGCTGAATCAGCAGTGCTGGAAGCCGTGCCACCCTCTATCAGCTCGTAAGAGAGTGCTTTGTCCACAGTGCCAACTCTGTGTAGAGCAACTATTGGGCAGAAGAAAGGACCAGCAGGAATATTATGTGCCAGATTTTCAGTAGATGTAAGTCAGAATACTTCCAATGACTTAAGGAGCTGCACCGATTTACATCATTTCAGGATTATAAGGATTTACATCCACTAGAAGTTTCACTTCTCTTTTTTGGTCTTTTAATTAAAAGAATGGTGTAGACTTGGCAGCAGTATGAGCCTTCAAGAGACTGAGATTTGAGAAGGATCCTGAAAAAGTTTTAGGCTCAGGGAATGGCAATAAGCCAGTTTTAGTTTAAAAAGATACAGTGGCCAAATTGAAATTCACAGGATGTATATAAATTCTGATCTATACATGAGCAATATACATAAGCATATATTTTCACTCGTTACACTGGAGCTCCCTAAATATAACAATGGCAAAAGAACAGCAATAAATGAAAACTTTGTTCATTCAATCTGGTTATATATCACGAAAAACTATCAGCACAGATGTTATCCCTATTTATGAGTCACAACCAGCGCCAAAACAAATGCCATGTATTACTTAATTTTTTCTCCTAACTGCAAGTGCCAAAAAAATGACTGCCACTGGGATTAGGAAAAAACACACAAGTGGAAAAAACCAGGGGGTACTGCTCCTGAGGAAACAAGCCAACTAGGCAAAGTTTGGTTTGCTCTGATTTCCAAATAAACCCAGAACGAGCACAACACGCCTTGTGACCTCAGAGCAGTTTCTGTTGCTCATCTGCTCACCTCTCAAAGAAAGATCCATCATAAACTTTAAAAAACCTGCCTAAAACCACCCTCAGAAACGTGCACACATCTCACTTGTTTCCCATAGATGACCATGATGGGGAGAGAACAGAAGGAAAGTGGGAATCTGGTGCCTGAGATCCTGAAATGGGGAACAGATTGATGCTTTAAGGTTGAAAGCAAGCAGGACCTGTAGGTATGGCATGGGTAGAACTGCACACAGTTGCTCTTCAAGCTATTTCTGTGGCACAGTGACCCACTCCCAGCCCAGCTGAGCCCTCAGAAACACTTAAAAATAGGCTTATAAACAAACAGGCCACTGTTACCAGTGCCATTCAGCTGATGTGTTGCACAAGAACTTAAAAATAAACTGTTCCAAAAGCCACCTCAGGAAAGCAAAACTCAAGCCAAAATGTCTCTGTATTGAAGGAACGCAGCCTCATTCCATCGTATCTTTTTCACTGCTCACCTCTGAACAGGTCAGTTTTAAATCTCCTTCTTCCAACGAGTCCAATTTAAATGTGTTCTTCAAAGGCTTCTGCAATTTTAGAAGTATTAAATTTTATACCTCCTAAGCTATTTATTAGCTGAGGAAGTAGTTAATTGACATTCACCAGATATTAACTTTTTTTGAGCATGTGTTACAGATTTCGATGTATGACCTTGAGGTTTTTTCTTTACTTTTTGTTGCTGGGTTTGTTGGTTTGTTTGGTTTTTTTGTTTTTCCTTTTTCAGGACAGCTCTCCTAAGAACAGATTTCTCAGTGTGTGGATTCCCTACCAATTTCTCCTGGAAGTGCAGACAGATATACTGCAATAAAAGACTGCTCACAAGGGACCCCGATGCAGATGAAAGGTCAAAAAACCACTTAGACTGTTAATAAACTGTTGCAGAAATATTGTCTTTGCTTTAAGTCTCCATAATTTGCACCACTTCTGGCGTTGTCCAGACCCAACACGAACCCTGGCCCAGCAGTTTTGTGGGGTCCCCA
>QWTY01024883.1:0-18340 GCA_008033365.1 Pseudorectes ferrugineus | reverse complement strand
TATCCCGGGGAGCCCCGCCTATCTCGGGTAGCCCCGCCCATCCACGCTGCTGGAAGCCCCGCCCACCCCAGAAGCTCCGCCCCATAAAGCCACGCCCCCGCGCTGACGCCAGAGGGCCGTCCTGCTGGCACTGGACGCCCCGCCCCCTCGCTGAGCCCCGCCCACTCGGTGTATGGTGGCAGGACTGGTCGCGCTGAGGCGGAAGCCCCGCCCACCCGGCGTGTCCCTCCCCTGAGCCCCGCCCCCGCAGTGCGTCCGGCAGGGCCAGCCCCGTTCCCCCTAAGCTCCACCCACCCGTGAAGCCACCGCCCGGTTGTTAAGCCCCGCCCCCGCCCCGCCCCGCAGAGCACGCCGGGAGCGGCGGGCGCGCGGCGATGGCGGGCGCGGGGCCGGGCGGGCGGCGGGATGGGGCCGTGAGGGCCGCGCTGGCCGTGGCCGCCGCGCTGGCGCTCGCCCTGGCCTGGCTGCTGCTGCGGGGCGCGCTGCTGGGCGCGGCGGCGCTGGGCGCGGCGGGCGCCTGGTGCGCCATGCGGCCCGGCCTGCCCGCGCCGCGCCTGCCCGGCAAAGCCGCCGCCAACGGAGGCCCGGCCGCGAGGACCGCGCCGCGTCGCCCCCAGCCCGGGTAAGCGAGGGGCTGATGGGGGTGGAGCGGGCGGGGAGGCCCCAGACCGTGTCGGAGGTGTTGACCGCGCTCTGTCCCCACAGGGCCCCGCGCTGCCGGCCGCAGGCCCCGCGCCGTCGGTACCCGCTGCCTCAGGCCCGGCCGGCCGTGCCGCTGTGCTTGCCCGTCGCCCGCTGGGAGGGCGGCTCGCCCCGCAGCGCGCCTTGGGCCCGCCGCGCCTGCCCGCTCCGCAGCCCCGTCACCGTGAGAATCGCCCCGCCGGCCGTCGGCATCGCCCGCTCCCCGGCGTGAGTACGGGGGAGACCGGGACACACCTGGGGGAGCCCACACGGGCTGATAACACCGTGGTTATCAGCAACGGTGGGGACCAGGACACATCGAGGGGAGCCCTCAGCCGGCTGTGCTGTGCCCGGGATCAGCATCCCATCCCGAGTGCTACCATGTGGCTGTGAGGATGGTGCTGTCCAAACCTCCGGGAAGGGCCGCGTGGGAGAACCGTGTCCCCGCTTCTGTGGGGGGATCAGACCGGGGATCCCAGCCTGCCTCACACCTCACTCTGCTCTGTTCCACAGTCTGGAGCAGCTGGTCTCGCCTCCGGCCTTCCCGGCCACCAGCAGCCCTGACCCATGTGCAAAGGAGACTGTGCTGAATGCCATCAGGGAGAGCAGGAAAAGGGCTGTGGAGGAAGAGGAGGAGGAGGACCAGACTTTTGGGAATGATCAGGAGAGCAAAAGAAGGTAAAAAGGCAGCAGTTCAAGTTGCAGCCAGTGTGTTGGGAAGGTCACAAATGGGATTCTTGCTCCAGAGGTGACAAATGGGATGTGTCCCAGCATGTGCCAGGCCCCATGAGACCTGGAGTCAGGGCTGGAAAAGTACTGTGAGAAGTGAACTGCAGAGAGGAAGCACACCCCATCCATCACCCGGCCCTTGGTGCTCCATCCAAAAGTCCTCCAAGGTTTTGAGGTCAAAGGAATGTGGTTTAGGTGTGGGTCCAGTGTGTTCTTCTGCCTGGCTGGGATGTGTTTTGGGAAGCCTGGGTGGGAAGTGGCTCCTCTCCTCACGGCGGTTTGCAGACTGGGAAAGCATGGTGGGAAGTGTTGGTATCTGCTGTGGGCTCTGTCCTTCTGTCAGCCCTGGGCTCCCAGGAGAGACGGGATTACCAGGTGGAAGTATTGCATTTGGAGAGCTCCATGCACTTCCCTTGTGAGCTGATCTAGCAGAAGGAGGTGAAACGAGCGAGTAAACAAGACACTGCTGCTTTTGTTACTCCAGGTCAGCAACTTCCATCCCTGCACTCGAAGGAGGGAGGGTGCTATGTTTTTGCCAGTGTCCTAGGAAGGACAAGGAGTAAATCCTGAGAGCCATGGTCTGCCAAAGCCTTTCCAACCACCCAGGCACAGCACTGCTTTGCCATCCCACCCTCCTGCTTTTCATAGAATCACAGAATGATTTGGTTTGGAAGGGACCTTAAAGCTCATCCTGTGCTACCCCCTGTCATGGACAGGGACACCCTCCACTAGACCAGGTTGCTCCAAGCCCCGTCCAACCCAGCCTTGGACACTTCCAGGGATGGGGCAGCCACAGCTTCTCTGGGCAACCTGTGCCAGGGCCTCACCATTCTGAGGGAAAAATTTATTCTGTATATCCAACCTAAGTACTGTGCTTCCACTTTGAAGCCTTTCCCCCTTGTCCTATCTCTGCAGTTCTTGATGCAGTCCCTCTCCAGCTTCCTTGCAGGCCCCTTCAGATCCTGAAAGGCTGCTGACATCTCCACACAACCTTCTCTTCTTCAGGCTGAACAGCCCCTGACATCTCAGCCTGTTTCCATAGGGAGGGTGCTCCAGTCCCCTTACCAAATTTGTAGCTCTCTTCTGGACTTGTTCCAACAGTTGCTTCGTCCTTCCTAGTTGTGTCCATGGAGGCTGTTACATCTGGGCTGGGATGGGGAGCTGAGACACTGCTTGGGCGGTGCCTGGGGCATTGTCCTGCACCAGGGCTGCTGCTGGAGGTGACCCAGGGAGCAGAGCAGGGTGAAGCAGGGCACACCATCCTCCTCCAGCACTGAATTCCCATTTCTGAACACTTGGCTCACTGGATCTGAGCCCCACAAGAGCCAATCAGGACGACAACAGAATGGGTGCACAGACAGGATCAGCTCAGGGTATTTTTCTTTAAACTTTTTTTAGTATGCCAATACACAGCTCTGCCACAAAAGCTAATTTTGAAGGCATTAATGTCTGGCAAGCATGAGGAATGCTTGTAGGTAGAAAATTCCCTGTCCTTGGTGGACAGAAAGGAGCTGTGTCAACTGGAGAGCATGGGATCGCCTGTGCCTTGGGGTCAGCATGCTCTGGGCTTGAGGGCAGCGCCTGGCCAAGTGACAGGACTGTCCTACACCTCCAGCTCCACTTCACAGCAGGGTGTCTTCTGTGATTTTGACACTTCAGGTGCTCATGAAATCATAGTGGGAAGGGGAGTTCAGTTTTTGACTTGAACCGTCCAGGGTACTGGTTAGGAAGAGGTTGGAGCTGGGAGTTTCAGAGCTCAGGTCTGTTCAGAGAGACTCAGCAGCTCATTTCTGGAAGTATTTTGGCTTAGAGTAATGGATTTAAGCAAAGATTTGTATTTTTTTTTTTTTACACCAAATTACTGTGCCCAGCAGGCAGCTGGAGGAGCTCCTGGTGGTTGGGGTGAGAGTCAGTGAGGACAGGCCCACAAAGAGAGAAAATCTACAGCACGGTGTAGATGGGGGAAAGCTCTGTCCTGGGCATTGGGTGCCAGGAAAAAAGCGAGGTTTGATCTCTCCTTGGGTGCTCAGCCTGCCTTTCCCCAGGCTGGAAGAGGCTTCCACACTGTCATAGGCTTTCACCCTGTCTTCCCACAGGCGCCACGACAGCAGTGGAAGTGGGCAGTCAGCGTTTGAGCCACTAGTAGCCAATGGTGCCCCTGCCTCTCTCATACCCAAGTAAGTGCCCAGTGGGTGAAAAGCAACTCGTGGGATGGGAGGGAGCAAATGTCTGTGGGATCTGGAAAAGGGGGCTTGGGTTTTGCTTGCAGAGCCTGGCTTCGGGGCAGAGCAAGAGAGGCTGTGGTTGTGCCTGTCACCCTGTGACAGCAGGGCTGTGCTGCTGCTGATGGTTGTTTCTAAGCCTTGTGCTGTAAGAAGGAGCAAGGTTGCCTTCCTCCACCTGCCCTGCCTGGAAAGGACCGGTGGGCAGGAGCAGTGAGGAGCTCATCAAACCTTCATCCCCCTCCAGGCCGGGCTCTCTGAAGAGGGGACTCGTCTCGCATTGCCCCGATGACTGCTCCAACAAGAGGTCTCGCACCTCCTCCATGAGTTCCCTCAACAACACCTATGCTGGTGGGATCCCCAGCTCCATCCGCAACGCCATTGCCAGCTCCTACAGCTCCAGCCGGGGCCTCGCACAGGTCGGGACACTGTGGCTTGACATTCTTTTGGGATCACCTGTGTAATCCCAGCTCTGGGCTTGTGAGGAGACTGGTGTGGCTGGGTGCCTGGACCCAGTGTGGCTCAGCCTGGCAGTCTCACCACCCTGGGGATCAGGTGGGCTGTGGGCCATGGGCCAAGCAGCAATTATCTGGTTTTTGGGGGAATTTCAGGCTGAGCTGTACTGCCGCTTTTACACCAAACCAAGAACAAGACTGTTTTCCCCTCCCTCTTCCTCCTTGCCCAGTCTGCTAGACTGGATAGATCCAAGTAAAGGGGAAAAAAAAAAAGGTTTTGCTGTGCTGACATCTTTTCAGCCGGAGTCAGCAGTGTGGGAGCCATGTGTTCCCACTCTGACCCAGGTGCCAGCTGCTGACTGCGATGGAGCACTGCTTGTGGCCTGGCTGGACTTGCAGATGTGCCAGGGACACATAGCCATGGCTACTGGAGCTCTGTCTGTGTGGGGAAAGGTTTGCTCCAGGCGGTGGGAGGGAGGGGTTTGCTGGGGCTGCAGAGAGTCTGACCCTTGCATTGGGGTCCATCTGCTTTGAACTCCTGGCAAGGAAGTGCTGGCTCCTGCCAGAGCAGCCCCGCACACGAGGGTGTCCAAAGCAGCTGGGTGGCCTCTGCCTGTGTCACACGAAGGCAAGAGCTGGCCCAGCAGTGTCCTCCCTCCCTGTGCTCAGGGCTGTAAAGGACCCGGAGGCTGCTTGTTCCCCATGTGGATTCAGCTTGGGGTGGCCAGACTTCATGCTCCCTAAAATGTGGAGGGGAGTTAAGTGGTGGTGAAGCAGGAGAGGCTCTGAGCTCATTGGGCTCAATAGCCGTGGCCCTGGGCAATGGGGCTTAGTGTGGGTGAGCAGGGAGGAGGGGGGCTGTGCTCTCTGCCAGCCCCACACCGAGTTACTGCTGGTATCTCTCTGCATTCCAGCTGTGGAAGAGAAGTGGTGTGAGCGTGTCCCCACTGTCCAGTCCAGCGTCCTCCCGCCCCCAGACACCGGAGTGGCCTCTCAAGAAAGCCAGGTAACCAGCCAGTCACCTGGTGAGTGCCTGCTCGCTGATGGCCAGCCGGCAAGAGAGTAGTCCTTCCCAGCCATCCTAGCATGCAAGTCCCACTTTCCACTGGAGCTGGGACAGTCCAGGCCCCTCTCGTAGACATAATGATCAGGAGACCCACTTGTGTCAATTGGCCTCCCTGTCACCTTGTCATGCTGTGGCGCGTCCAAGCTGTGTCACCCCTGGCCCACTCCCAAGCCAGGTCAGAGATTAAAGGGCACAGTTTGCTGCAGTGGTGATGGTGCCTTGTGGCATTGGCATGGCCTGGGTTGCTGATTCTTGGATCATTGGGAGGAGACAGGCCCTGATTTTTGCTATCTCAAAGTTGAATCCCAGGATTTGTATTTTAGTGCCTGCCTTGGAGCACAGCCTGTGTTCTCCTCTTTCCCAAGTCAGAGGGGCCTGAGCTTATGTCAGAACTAAAACTGACACAACCACCTGGGTGGGCCCAACCTGCGAGGGGCAGTGACTCCCATCTGAGGACCCCAGCTACCCTCCTGAGGCTGACTTGTCTTGTGGAAGGTGCACAGGCTCAGCCAAGCTGAGTCTGGAGCAGGAAGCAACTCCTCAGCCTGGAGCTGAGCAAAGCTTTTGTCCTGAGATCTGTTTGCAGGAGGCAAATAAACATACCAGGGATCCTCGTGCGAGTCTTCAGCATGTTCAGTCTCATCCTGCTCCCTGGGGACAGGGCTGAGCCCAGGGTTGACCCTAACTGTCTCTCCTGCTTACACAGGGAAGAGGAGTCACGTCGTTCCAACGCTTCCACCCCAGTGAAATCAGACAAGGAGCTGCAGACAGAGAAAGGTAAGTGTAGGTGTGCCCTGACACTGCACCCAGGTTGGATGGGTCACCAGTGCAAGCAAGAAAGCAGGACAGGAGGTAGCTGAGGTCTGCAGTGGGAATGGCTTGGGAGATCACCTGGAAACTTGGCATGTGCTGCTCCCAAGGCAGTGGCACTTCTGCTGGCCTCAGTGACTGCCTTAGTGGGATTTCCAAGTGATAAGGGGATGCTGACAGTGTTGGGGTGCTAGCAGATGCCTGGGAGCTGGCTTGCAAGGGGGAACTCTAGCTCCCAACCCAGTATGGGTCAGGTGTCAGCCTTGGTCCACAACCTGCTGTGGCATGAGTAGCACCCTGACCAAATTCCAGTCTGAGCTTATTCCAATGCTTCCTCAGCTAAAATGGAGAGGAAATTCTCTGTGCCCATGGCAGATGGGCCCCATGATATGGTGCCAGCTGTGGCATGTGGTTTGGGTAGGCAGTGTGTTGGCACCATCCATGGAGCTGGGAAGGGGCCACTGCCCCACAGAGCCCCACCAGCCTCTTGTCACAGACCTCCTGGATGTGAAACTGCTCTTCCAGGGCATCACAACCTTGTCCTCAGCTTCAAGCGCTGCCCTCTGAGCGGGGCCACCCAGAGAGGGGTCTGAAGGGACAGCCCCATCACTACAGCCAAACAGCTCTCTGTCCAGAGCTCGGCCTGACTTGTCTCCTTCTATAGTGGTGGAATCACCAGTGTGGAAGAAGCAGAATTCCCTGAGCCCGCCATCCACATCGGGGAGCAGTGGGAAGCGCAAGCGGAAGATCCCGTTGCTGTCGTCTCTCCGTGGGGACCAGCTGGTGCTGGTACGTCGCTGTCTCGCAGCCCCTTTGGCCCCGCTCTGGCAATAGAATGTGCTCACTGCAATTTCTGCAGGGCTGGGGGCACACTGACCTGCCTGCCCTCAGGAAGGAGGCCCCGTCCTTGGCCGAGTGGGAAGTGACGCTCTCCCCAGCCCCAGTGTCTGGTGGGCTGTGTGTGGTTGTGCTGCCTGCTGCCGGACCAGGTAATGGCCTGGGGAAGGCCTGCCATGCCCTCAGTGCCACGCCGGGGGCCCACCAGAGTTGGGGACCGGAGCTCCGCGGTAGCTGCGGCAGGACCACCTGCTTCACAGGGCTCGCCACAGCCAGTCGCCAGCACACCTTCAGAGAGGCTCTGCCCGCTTCCCTGGGAAGGAGCTAAGCTGCTGCTGCTCTCTCTTGGCAGCCCCCGCCGCCTCAGCTGGGCTACTCCATCACCTCAGAGGACCTGGACGCAGAGAAGAAGGCAGTGCTGCAGTGGTTCAACAGTGTCTTGGAGGATAAGGCTGGTAAGGATGGGCTGGGAATGTGGAGGGGTAGGAACAAGCCCAGGTCTGGCAGGCCAGCATGGGCCAAGGAAGCTCCTGGGCCAGTCCTGCCTTGGGTCTGGGAGTGCTCTTGATGCCTTCCAACTGAGGAAATATCATGCCTTGTGGTGCTGGGTGAGGTTACCCAGGGCTGTAGGGTGTAGGTGCAGTTTCCCTGCCTGCTGGGAAGCTCTCCTAAGGGTTTGTTCCTCACAGCCAGTTGTGGGTCCTGAGATCTTGCTGTTTCCCTGTAGATGCAGTTCCCAGCACCACTGCAGAGACGATGCCTGTGTCCAAGCCACTGGTGTTTGCTGTGACCTCCCCTGGGCCCATGCCTGCCTCCACAGCTCCTGCCCCAGCCAGCTCCTCACTCCTGGACAGCCTGAAGAAGATGCAGAGCAGCCAGGCTGTATCCACAGCACCAGGTGAGGAGGAGGAGGAGAGTCAGCACAGTGGAATGCCAGCAGAGCTGGGCAGGTGCAGTGGGAACTCCTCATTACCTCTGCTTGAGGCAGCTGACAAAACCCTCTGTTCAAATGCTCTGCTGGCAGCAGAGCTGGCAGGCAGGGCTTGAGGGGACACCTTTGGGGACGCCAAGCCCCTGGTTCTGCTGGAGGCTATGGTAAGCATGGAGGGTTGGGTGTGGTGGGTACTGCTCCGGGAGCCTTTGCAGCAGTGGATGGGTACCTGGCAGAAGGGTGAGCTTCTGAAGGTGCCCCCTTGTCCGTAAACAAGCTCTCTCCCCTTTCCAGACTCCACCGGAGCTGCGGCAGCATCCCAACCACCTCCATCAGCTGCACAGCCACCTGCTCCCCCTGTGTCATTGGAGTCGATCTCTCTGCCTGCCATCTCTGCTGACACCAAGCCTGTGCCTGTGTTGAGCACACCTGCCCCCAGTGCCCCCCCTGCCCTGCCAGTGCAACCCCCCAGCAGCCTGGCCCCTCCTGTGTTCACCGAGCTCGGCCAGACCCCCAGCAAGCCTCCCTCCTTCCCAAAGCCAAGCATCCTGTTTGGGATGCTGAACACCCCTCCAGCCAGCCAGCCAGCAGTGACCACGGCCACTGCCGTGCCCACCACGGCCACTGCCATACCCACCACAGCCACTGCTGCACCCACTGCATCCACTGCTGTGCCCACCACAGCCACTGCTGTGCCCACCACAGCCACTGCCATGCCCCCCACAACCCCCATCTTCAAACCCATCTTCGGTGCTGTGCTGAAGAGTGAGAGCGCAGCAGCCTGCACAGCTGTCACCTCCACCACAGCCACCGTGTCTGCAAGCTCAGGCCCTGCCTCAACGTCCTCCACGTCCTCCATATTCAAGCCCATCTTTGGCAGCATCACTGCAGCTTCAGCTCCAGCGAAAGTATCTCCTTTCGCCTTCAAACCCACGGCACAGCCAGCCTCAGAGCCACCAACTGCCTCCACAGCTACTCTGGCAGGATTCACGGGTCTTCCCAACGTCATCTTCACCACTGCAGCTACAACCGCCACCACCCAGAGTTCCTCCACGGATGCCACCATTAAACCTGTCTTCAGCTTTGGACTGAACCCGTCTGCCTCCACTGGCCCCGCCGCCAGCGTGACTGTCACCGCTGCCACCTCCACCAGCATGACACAGCCCTTCCTGTTCGGGGGCCTGGCCAGCTCTGCTCCCAGCACGGAAACCAGCTTTGCCACCCCAGGGCCTGTGTTCCAGTTCGGGAAGCCGCCTCCAGCCACAGTCACTGCCACCACCAGTGTCCCAGGAGGCCCTGCCTTTGGCCAGGTACCTTCAAACTCTACAGTTGCTGCCACGACTGTGGGCTTTAGCATATTTGGGAGCACTACACTGACCTCCTCGGCCCCAGCCACCACAGCTCAAGCGCCGCTGACATTCGGCTCCTCCGTTTCAGCTTTTGGCAGCTCTTTCAGTGCCAGTGCAAAGCCACCGCCACCGTACCCCGGCACTGGGAGCCAGCTCTCCTTCAGCACTGGGGCTGCTGAGAGCCAGGTGCCCGCCAGCAAGCCTGCTGCTGGCCCCATCAGCTTCACCCCTCAATTCAGTTTTGGAGCCCCCCCGGCACAGTCAGGGGCTCAGCCAGCCTTTGGCACAACTGGTGCCCAGCCAGCGTTTGGCACAACTGGTGCCCAGGGCTCCTTCGGCACCAGCAGCACCCAGGCAGCATTCGGGACCACCACCTCGGTGTTCTCTTTTGGAACAGCCACCTCCACCACATCCAGCTTTGGTTCCACCACCCAGACCACAAGCAGCAGCACCGGTGCCACTGTCTTTGGCACCACCCCATCTCCATTCACCTTCGGGGCCACCACCCAGCCGGGCCCCTCCACCAGCGCCTTTGGGATGGGTACGCCGGGCCTCAGCAGCGGGTCCCCGGCCGTGGCCTTCAACTTTGGGGCTGGGCAGAGCGGGGCAGCCCCAGCAGCAACGCCGTTTGGCTCATCTCTGCCACAGAGCGCACTGGGAGCACAGGGCCAGAGCACGCCCTTCGCCTTCACCATGACCAGCACTCCCAACAGCAAGCCTGCGTTTGGAGGTGAGTCATCATGGAATCATGGAATGGGTCATGTTGGAAGGGACCTTAAAGATCATGTTGTTCCACCCCCGTGCCATGGACAGAGACACCTTCCACTAGACCGTGTTGCTCAGGGCCCTGTCCAACCTGGCATTGAACATTTCCAGGATGGGATGGGGACAGACAGGCCGTCTTGGGGGTCTAGAGTTGGGCAATAGTATTCCTGATGGACCTTGCCAAGCTCCCGGGGTCCACAGCCCTAGTGAGGCCAGTGCTCCTGCTATGCAGAGCCTTGCCATACAAAGGGAAGGCACTCCCATCACTCCCTCTCAGGATCCTGGCTGTCCGGGGAGGGGAATTCCTAAACTCTGCTCATAGGCCCCTCTGAAGGCACCAGCTCCCCAGCTCTGCCCATCCAAGTGTCCTGCAGGAGCCAAGATCGTCCTAGTCCTTAACAGCCACCTGAAATGCCTTGGTGAGCTGGAATGCTGCCAGCCAGCAACTGCCATGACTTCATGCTTGCTCTCAGGGTTTCCGTAACACTTCAGATCCTCACTGGGTATTCCCAGCTCCCATAGAACTGAAACCCACACAGTGAGCAACTCCTTGATCTAGAAAGGCCAAGGTCTTTGTTCCTCCCTGGCAAATCCTTCTGTGCAGCCCTCCTATTGGGAGAGCCATGGGATTATCCAGAGAATGTAACTTTTGCATTAAAAGGGCTTTTCAGGAGCAGAGGCTGGTCCTGGGGGATGGATTGTGGTGCTTCAGTCCCCAGAGAGCATCCTGTGCCTCCTCTGGGTGCCACTGGCTCCCAAAGGCTCTTTCTCCTTTGCCAACCCTGGCTCACAGTGACCTGTTGCTTTCCAGGAGCTCCTGTGCCCACCTTTGGGCAGAGCACACCTGTCCCAGGAGCCGTGGGCAGTGGAAGCAGCACCCTTTCCTTCAGGACACCCAGCACTCCTGCCTCGAGCTTCGGAGGAGTCGGCACTTCCTTTGGTAAGGAGAGAGTTGATACTCCAGCCTTGGGGAGCTCATGGGTCATGGTGTACCCACGGGCTGGGGACAGTGGTAGAGCCAGGTGTGCTCTGGGAGACGGCTCAGGTGGTACCTGCTGGACTCTGGGGGATGCTGAGCCTTCTGATCCTCCCAGGGTGAGGATCACACTGATCCCAAAGCTACAGAGACCTGAGCAACCTTTCTGCTTCCAGGTTCGTCCACCCCCACCTTCTCCATCGGGGCGGGATCCAAGACGGGCACTCGCCAACGGCTTCAGGCACGGAGGCAGCACACCCGCAAAAAGTAACCCTGGTGCTGCTGGGCTCCACTGGCCCACGTGTGGGGGGCTCTGGGCTGGAGCTGTCCCCATGGTGGGACCAGGCCCCGCCCTTGACACCCACCAGAGACCATGCTGGGACAGGATAAACCAAACTCTTGTTACTTGAACAGTTCCAGAGCCAAGGCTGGACAAATCTCTGTACATATCCGCAATGTTCTTTCCCTCAATTTATTTTGCCATGTTTAATAATGTGTAAATTTCTCCCCATTTGCTTCTTCTAGCTGTTCCCGTGCCCCTCAGCCAGCCCCGTGGCCGTGTCCTGCTCAGAGCCTGGCTGGTGACATGCTGTGGTTCTGAGCTGCTGTCAGACACCGTCTTCACCAGGTCCCGAAATCTTTCCCATCGTTCATCCCATGGCCTGGTGAACACGGTTCCATCCCTGCAGCCAGAGCTGGTTCCAGCCTGGCACTGTTCCAGTGCCACAGGTGACTGGCACGGGTGCAGCTAGGTGACACCCCTCACTGGGACCTAATGTCCTGTTTCCTCCAGCTGAGGACATGCCATAGCCCGGGACCTGGGCTGGAGGCACGGGGTGAAGATGGGGGTCCCCCCACCCCTGTCCCATCCCCGCTGCTCCGTGGGGCTGTGGGCTGCCCCCACCCTGCTCCCCCATTCTGCTTTATCTGTGCTCCTGTTCCTGCGCTCACTGAATCGAGTTTGGAGGAAGAGCTGAACCGTGTGTGTGGCGGCATGTTGGTTATGCCGGATTTGCTGTTTGGAGTTTCTTTTTTGGGGGGCACCAGTCCTTGGGGGGAGACGTGCCCCGGCTAATTGGGTGTTGACAGTAGCATCACTGCGTGGCTGCTCGTGCTGGGGAGTTGTCCCTTCCATGTCATGACTGAAAGGCAGCTAGGGACAGGGGATTCCAACCTTGGCAGTCTCTCCTCTCCCTTTCCGTCTCTCCTGGTACATCTTCCCCACTTCAGGGGGCTTTGGAATTGCTCACAGAAGGAATCCAGAGCCAGATGTGTTCTCCCCTCTATTCCAAATCCAAGTTGTTTTTCATTTTTTAGTTCATCTCCATCCCTGTGGGTTTTACTAGCTCCTAGGAACTGTGGTGCTGCATCCCCTGTCCCCATCCAGCCAGGAGTGGGAATCCCACCCTTCCCTGCCTTGGAGCTTCCGTGGGAAGAGACTGCCAGAGCTGGGGGTCACCAAAGAGCCACCCCCTGCCCTGCCCCAGGTGAGGGATGGGCACTCCATTCCCAGGAGTGCTTTGCTGCCGGGTTTTTACTCTCCGAGCCGTGTGAGTGTGTGTGTCTGCTGAGGTCTAAATTAAAAAAAAAAAAAAGCAAGAAAAAAAAAAACAAAAAAAAAATCACAAATATTTAAACATTTTTTAACAAAATAAAAATTTATTTTTATATTTAAGCTAAATTGCCTTCAAATTCCTTCAAGCTTGGTTCAGTGAAGTTGCCAGTCCCACAGCTGTTAGTGTTTACCTGTTCCCACCCTGGCTGTGCCTGCGGGAATGCACTGCGCTGGGAAAGGCAGCTGCATCCTGCAGGCTCTGCCACACTCCCCCCGCTGTACATCATCCCTTTCCTTTTAAATGTGCCGTATGTGGATGTGACTAAACCTTTTTCTGTTTTTGTTTTTTAATTATTTCTCTGAGGGTGAGGAGCAGGAGCTCACACGTTACTGTGCTGAGTGCCAGGGTCGAGGCATCTCTCCCAGCAGGAAGGGCAGGTGATGGGCTCTGTGTGGCACAGAGGGGACACAGCCCCGTAGTAAGGGGACATAAAGGACCTGCAGGTGCTGGTGGGGATGTTCTGGCCATCACCCACCAGCATGGCTGAGGGTGCAGTGGGCTGAGAGCAGCCAGGCTGGGAAAGTGTGTCCTTGGTGTTGGAGGAAGCAGATGGGAAGGGACTAGTGCCTGCCGAGACTGACCCGAGGCGTCCTTCCCTCTGCCCCAGTTAGGGTGCTGGGCCAGGAGAGCACCAACTCCCCATCCTCGAGGTGCCAGGTTTTGGCCAGGTCAGCTCTGGTGAGATGGGGATGAGCTGGGACAAGGTTGAGGGCACCCTGGCTCTGGATGCTGTCCCCCAAGTAGCTGCCCCGTGTAAGTCCCACACGTGAGGAGCCAGGCTGTCCATTCCCTGCCACACAGGCCCTGCTGGGAGAGCCCCTTGTGCTTGGGGGGAGGCTGGGTTTTAACTGACTGAAGACTTGGATCATTCCTGGTGTGGCTGATGAGGATTTTAGTGTGAATGTGCAATTTTTGTTTCCTCGCTTCTTATGTCCCTGGTTTAAAATAAAATGACTGTGTTCACATGGCTGTGCCTGTGTGCGATTCCTGGGGCTAGGATTGTCAGGCAGGGTGGTGCTGGTGGGGTTCAGGTCCAGCCCCCTCTGGCTCATGTGTCCTTGCTCCCCCAGTTCAAAGACACATGCAGGGATGGGATTAATAGTAGTAGTATTATTATTTCACTTTTTTGCCCCCACTTTGCCTCTACTATGAGCAGTGGCAATTTCAGGGCAGGACTGCACAAACACCCTGGAAAAGACGGTGAAGAAAAATAAACATTTAATCTGCTTCATCCCTACAGTGAAATGCTTTTTCAAAACTCCACATCAGGCTAACGGTTGGAATTTTTGGGGGGGAAACATGATAAACCACCCTTAATCCAGCTGGAGGACCCCAGCCCTGCAGCGTGTGGAGTGGGGGTTGCCTTGGGGGCAGACCTGGGGCGGGGGCTGGCTGCAAGGGGCAGCCCTGGCTGAGCAGTTGCCCTTTCCAGGGTGGTCCCAGTGTTGGCACTCAGTCCCCGGTATTACAGAATTCTCACTATGACTGCTGCTGGCACATAGCTTGACTTGTGTTCAGGCCACTGTGTGTTCCCCACAGCCTGTGCTGTGCAGGGGTCTGTCCAGAAAATGTTTCACTCTTTCACCCGCTGCTTTTTCTTTTTCCTCTTCTTGGGAGCTGCTCCTGGCTCTGTTCCCTCTCCTGGCTGTGGGTTCTCCGTGGCTGCTGCAGGCAGGGAGCTGTGGACAAGAGCAAACTGAGCCACACTCACCAGTGCCACAGTTCCTGCCCTGTGCTCCCACAGCCACGTCCCCTCACACGCTCCCCTGGGTGCCCGGAGCCCTGACCTTGGCCAAGGTGCCCCCCAGAAGCAGCTGGAGTCCCCCACAGCCCCCTCTCACCTGGGGGCAGCAGCCCCTTCCCTGCACCGCTCCAGCACAGCCACGAAGAAGCCATGGGTGAGGGTCTCTGCAGGGGAAGCCCGGAGGCAGCTCTCTGCTCCAGAGAAGGCAGCAAGTCCTCGGCAGGGCCAGGATGGGAAGGCAGTCACCAGCCTGCGGCATGGAAAAGGGGTCAGCACCAAACCCTGCCCTACAGCCCCCCAGGTTCCCTGAGCCAGACCCACCTGAAGGCCGAGCCCCACTCCTGCAGCACAGCCTGCACCACATCCTCATTCTCCTCCTGGTGTAGGGAGCAGGTGGAGTAGACCAGGCGCTGGAGAGCTGGAAAGCTCAGGGCATGGTTCAGGACCCGGCGCTGGAAGCCAGCCAGTGCCTGCAAGCGTTCAGCACTCGGGGCCGCCTCCTGCCCCAGCCCCCGGGTCACCATCCCTGCGGGACAGGAGCTGTCACCTGGGGTCTGCACACCCACAGCCCTGCTCCAGGTGAGCAGCTGGAGCCTAACGTGTTACCTGAGCCGCTGCAGGATGGGTCAAGAAGGATGTGGGTCACCCTGCTGTATTTGGGGTCTCTGGGGTCCACGGTCAGGAAGTCCTGCTGGGCCAGCTGGCAGCCAGTGACCCCTGCCCGTGTCAGCAGCGTGTTCATGGTGGCCACGCGCTTGGGGTCCACATCAAAGGCAAAGATCTGTCTGAAGGCAGAGCCCAGCACCCAAGAGAGGCCGTGAACAGACCACCTGGCCCCTGGGAACACTCCAATACTGGGCAGGCAGACCTTGAGAGCTGCCTCCCCTCTGGCAGGGGTATAGAACAGGGGGCCAGGGCCCAGGGGCTGGGAGTGAACCCCTACGTGACTTCATGTCCCCTCAAGTCCTTCCAGTGGCCCAGCACTGTCAGAGCCACCAGCTCACCTGAGTTGATGACAGGCTGCAGCTCTTCCTGCCACCTTCCTGCCACCTTCACCAGCTCTCTGTGGGCCCGGAGGAACCAGGGCCACCTCCCCCCTTCCCTCCACCCCTGCACACAACGCTGCCCTCACCCCTTGTTCTTCAGGATGGCAGCCAGGTGGCTTGTCTTGTTTCCAGGGGCAGCGCAGGCATCGATGACGTGGGAGCCGGCAACAGGGCCAAGGAGGAAAGCAGGGAGGCAGCTGGCCTGCAAGAGGGCAAAGACCATCAGAGGGGTGGGCAGAAACACCTGGCCCCTCCTCGGGCATGGCTGATGCTGTGCGGTCACAGGGACCACCATGACACAGGGCCAAGGCCGCCACCACCCTCCAGCAACAACCTTGCCCAACCCACAGACACCTGCTCCTCCCAGCTGCTGGTCCCCAGCTCCCACAGGGGGTTTTATACCCCAGGATTTCATCCTGAACCTTCAAACTATGGAAACAAAGCCCCAGGGGAGTCCCACAGTTTCTACTTAGACTTAAATGCTTCAGCAAGCTGAGCCATTGCAGAAGGAGCTCACTCTTCACCCCTGTCAGTAGTCTTCCTGCCCCTGCAACTTCCTGCTCCCCAGTCCCCTCACCTTGTCCTGCAGAATTATGTGTCCTGAAGTATACAGCAGGTTGTCATGGAGGTCTGTCTGCGAGGGGAAAACCAGCAGCTCCGGGAGATGAAGATCCAACAAGAATTTTTTTCCGGAGAGGACCTTCAGCTCCTCCACGCTGCCCATGAGACACAGGGAGCATGAATACAAAATCCTAATCCCAGTGCTCACAGCAGAGCCCAGGCTCAGAACCCCCTTCATCCCAAAGCTCCTCTCCAGCTCCAGGCAGCACCCAGAGAGGCAGCATCTAAGAATGGGGGGTGATGGAGACCCCAGCCCAACCACCTGCGCACCAAGTTGAGCAACCCTTCAACCCACCAGACCTCATCCCACGCCACTTGATGACATCCCAGGAAAGGTAGGATAGCAGAAATAAATACTCACCTGGCTGCCTTGCCCAGGTAGGTGTATCCCTGGCGCTTAAAGAAGTCGATCACATCGTCCACACAAGTCTTCAGGGTGTTGACCCGGACGTAGCGCGGGACCTGGGAGGCTGCAGGGGCTGGACAGGTCAGACACAGCCCCCCACTGCTCCCAGCACAGGGTGCCCACCCGGCCCGAGCCCACTCACCTGCGGGGCCTACCGCCTGCTCCGGGACCAGCAGGTCCTCGTTGCGGCTCACCTTGTGCCGCACCTTCAAGCGGGCCAGTTCGGCCTCCAGCCGCGCCCGGTGCCGCCGGGCCAGCGCCTTCCACCGGCCCCCGCACTTCAGCCCCTTGCCGAAGAGCAGGTCATACACCAGGACCTGAGGCGAGGGGACGACGTGAGCCCGGCCCCGCCGCTCCAGGGATACGGCGAACCCGGGACACCGCGGCTCCGGGACATCGAATCCGCGACACCGCGGCCCAGGGATTCCGCGACCCCCCTGTACCTTCGCCAGCTGCGGCGGCAGCTTCTTCTCGGCCTGCAGCAGCGCGGCTCCATCCAGCAGCTTCTCCAGCACCGAGGCGTAGCGGAGGGTCTCGGACACGAGCGCGTACAGCTGCCGGACATGCTGCGGAGCGGTCAGCGGTGAGCGCCACCGGGCCCGCGCCGGGCTCCGGGGCTCCCGCCGCCCCCCCGGATGTGATTCCACCCCGGCCGCCCCGCACCCCCGTCCCCTCCGGGCGCACCGGGAAGCCGCTGTTGTACACGAGGCTCTTGAGGCCGCCCTCGCCGCGCTCCAGCCCCGCCAGCACCGCGGCCGCCGCGCTGTACAGCGCCATGTGCGCCCCGCGCCGCTTCCGCCGGGGCCTCCGGGGCCACAGGGGGCGAGCGCGGCCCCGCTCCGGGCTCGCTGCCCGGGGAGCGGGCGGAGCGCAGGGGGCGGGGCGAGCAGCGCCGGCGGAAGGACCCGGGTCACCCCGGCTACAGCATCGCCGCAGTGACCCCGGCCAACCCAGTCACCCCGGTCACCCCCATCACCCTGGTCACCCCGGTGATCCCAGCCACCTTGGCCACCCTGGCCACCCCGGCCACCCCATCATCACAATGACCTCGGCCACTCTGGTCACCCCGGCCAGTCAGTGACCCCAGTCACGCCCATCATCCTGGCCACCCCATCATCAGTGATCTTGGCCAGCCCAGTGACACCAGTCACCGCCGTCACCCTGTTCACCCTGGTGATCCCAGCCACCCTGACCAACCAATCGCCCTGGCCATCCTGGTCTCCCCGGCCATCCCAGCCACCTCCATCACCTCAGTGACCCTGGTCACCAACCCCGGTCACCACTCTGGACACCCCATCCGGTCCCTGCATGTGGAAGCACACTGACATTACTACTGGTTGTTAGACCTTGTGATACCCTGTGGGTGATGGGTTGGTGGGGATTTACTGCAGACTTTGGTGGTGTTTATGCTGAACTCAAACAAAGCAAAGGATGCCCAGCCCTGGAAGGAGGGGTCTGCTCCGGGAAAGGGATCTGCTCTGAGAAAGAGGGATCTGCTCTGGGAAGCTCAGAGCTGTCCATGGGGGGCAAAGTATACCTCAGGACAGCCACCATAAGGCAGTATCCCAGCCACCTGGACATGGCTTTGAAACTGTCCCAGTACCATCCAGTGCAATGGATCAGTCATTCCAGCACGACCAGCTCCAGGGACAGCTGGATCTAGGGACAAGTGAGAGCTGCTTTGCAGGGTCTGAAGGGTTAACAATGGGTGCTGGGGATCAGTCATCTTGTACCTGAACAATCAAAGGGTGTAAGAATCTCATGCTAGTGACGGGATCTGAGGGAATGGCTGGAGCTCTGACACTGTCAGGGAAGGTTTAGTTTGGTATCAGGAAAAGGTTCTTCCCCCAGAGGGTGCTGGGCACTGCCCAGGCTCCCCAGGGAATGGGCACGGCCCCGAGGCTGCCAGAGCTCCAGGAGTGTTTGGACACCGCTCTCAGGCACAGGGTGGGATTGTTGGGGTGTCTGTGCAGGGCCAGGAGTTGGACTTGATGATCCCTGTGGGTCCCTTCCAACTCAGGATATTCCATGATTCTACAATACTTGAACCTGTGGAAGGGCACAATGAAGCCCCAGTTTGGCGGGG
>QWTY01024882.1:0-20268 GCA_008033365.1 Pseudorectes ferrugineus | reverse complement strand
TGCTACAAAAGCAGGAGAAGGTGCTGGAGCGCTGCAAGTACTGGCCTGCCTGTAAAAATGGAGACGAATGTGTGTACCATCACCCCACACTACCTTGCAAGTAAGTAGTACAGAGCTCATCCACTTGATAAGCTATTTTGATTTTTATTCCAGTGCTACAAACTTCTGCTCTGTGTCAGTAAATATTCCAAGGCAGCACAAGCCTGTCAGGGTGGGATCGGAGTTAGATTATCACACTGTGATTCCTTCTATTTTCCGCCCCTCTCCCAAGTGTCAGAATACAGGAAAGGCAGCCGGGCCCTTGCAGAAGAAAGCTTTAGTTTAGTGTACAGGCTGCTGTTTCTGAGTTGCTTAAAGATGCAGGAATTGGCGTCTTAAAAGAACAGGCCCTCTTCTGCCAGCTGTCACAGTGCTTTTGAACCTTAGGATATCAGTACATAATAGTGCAATGATTGTGGGCTTGAAATTTGGAAGTTAAGGCAAACTCTTGAACGTGCCCTATGCCTTTGACTTCTCTTCCATAAGCAGCAACAGTCTAGAAAAACAATGTCTGTTTTGAGGTACCTGTTACCAGATTGGGTGACTTCAGTTACTTGGATTTGAATTATCTTTTAAAATCTGGTGTAGCTAAATTCAAAATAAAACTCTTCACAGAAAACCGTGTTACTTAGGGAACTCTGCACCCCTCTCTGGGAAGGTCTGATTCCACAGTGCCTTTTGCCACTCCATGCCACACACTAAGAGTGACGTGTCCTGGCTTGCACTACGGAGCTTGGGACCAAACTGCCTTGAGAGTGAGGGTGGTTGGGTTGTTCACTGCATGGAGGGAGTGCTGCAGGAAGGGAAGCTGAGTGCAGGTGTGTGGGTGCACAGCTCGTGCACTAAACAGCGTGCCCCGCTTGGGAAGGAACCAACACGTGCCCCAGCCCTGCTGCACCTTTGGCTTTCTGTGATATTCTGGCTTTCATGTGCAACAGATGTTTGGGGATTTTGCTGCAAGTATGAGCTTTTGACTCAATTTCTTTTCCTTCAGAGTTTTTCCTAACTGCAAATTTGCTGATAAATGCTTGTTCATCCATCCAAACTGTAAATACGATGCGAAGTGCACTAAGCCAGACTGTCCTTACACTCACGCCAGTCGACGAACTCCCCATCCATCTCCTAAACCAGGTGAGCTCATCTTGTTTTCTGAGCTTTAAATGAACATGCTGAAGGGACAACAGTATTTTTGGAAACAGAAACTGACAGTGATGAAAAAATGTTTTTTGCTTGAGTTGACCTAATTTTCTTACAACTATTAATGCAAGATGAAGAATAATAATCCAGTGTTACTGCAGAAACTGTTACCAGAAAAATCCCCCAATGCTCTTGTGCAAGAATCCATATGAAGTCTGTGAAAGGCCAAAATGGTGACTTGCACAAGTTATCCATTTCTCTGAAGGGATTAGCCAGCATTGCTGTTTTACTCAGATTTGTTTCTTAAATTGAACACATGTTGTACCAAGGGCTTGGGAAACACGCTGAAAACAGAGGCTTCTGCCTTTGAACATTTTTTTTTTTAATGCCAGTGTAGGAGTGAAGTTGGTGTAATGATGAGATGACTTTCGGGGTGAGGTTACTCGGTGAAGGCAATAGCTGTGTTTGATACGGGTTGGTGTTGCTGAGCCTTTGAACCGTGCCGAGGTGCAGGGCCTTTACTGCGTGATCTTTTGGAAGTAATTTAGCCCCTGGTCACAGTTCAGTGCAGTTCTGTTACCTTGCCAGAAACCAAGTACAATGTGCTTGTCTCTGGTATCATTTCCAGCAGCTCCTCTGTATTCCTGGAAAGTGCAGTGCCTGCGCTTTTCAGTCCGGTCAGCTGAAACTCTAACAGGCTTGCTGCTGTCTAAATTTAACATTTGAGATTCTCTGCCAACCAGAATCTCCGTGTAATTTGTTGGAAGTTTTGCCTTGACCATGATACTTCCTGTCCTGAAATGGTAAAGAACCAAGTTAAATTATTACCTGATAGCCTTGTTCTACTCCAGGACCCACTAACTGCATTGGGATATGCTGTCTGTATTTGTTGCTGAACTTTGGTGTATTATAAAATGGAATTTCTTGCAGAAGGATTGATATATTTAAGGTTGTGTGGAGCTGTCTTAAAAAGGCAATTTATTCTGATCCAGACTCGCTTCCTGTTCTTTTCGTTTCTGCTATTAGCACCCCTGCCCACACTGTCCATATCCTCCAGTAGTCCGCTGTGCAAGTTTTTTCCAGCTTGTAAGAAAATGGAGTGTCCATTTTACCACCCAAAAGTAAGATATATCTCCTATCTTCCTTCCTTTCTAGAAAGAGACTTGAAATATGCTACTTTGGGACAGGAAATGTTACTAGGATTTAACACTTTCTGCTTTTACTTTTCACATTTTAACTTTAGCTTAGAAGCAGAATATGCAAAAGTAGTGACTTAAGGAATTTGGAAAATTATACTTCTAAGTAATCTTTCTACCAGACGCTGCTGGGGCGCTTCAAACAGGCCATATCTCTTTTCAAAATATGCCCAGCCAGGATGCTGAGGGCAGAGGAGGAGCCTGTTTGGAAGGAATACGTCTCAAGACTCTTGACTCTTCCTTCAGATATGCTGCAATATAAAAAAACTTTTAAGATTGCCCAGTTACCCTAAAGTGTATTAATGTAATCTATATACTACAGGAGTCTATTACTTGGGTACTTCTATAGAGTTGTGTCCCTGAATCTTATGCCAGGAAGTTTAGTGCTTTTTCAAGCCCTCACAATGCTGAAATACCCATGCTCAGGTATTATTAGCCAGATACTCTGGCTTTTCTCCCTCCTCAGATAATGCTGGGTCACGCTCCCAACTTGTACACAAAGCTCAATTCAAACTGAACTCTGTAAACCCTTGAAAGAACAGGAATTTCCACCTGTCAGTGCAGTGGCAGTTTTGGAACATGAAATTCAGAGTTGGTACTTTTTAAAAAGGATTTCTTGTCACTGGGTTGAGCTGGTTGCACTGGTGGAGGGGGGTGTTGGTTCAGTTGTGGGTCAGATGTGTCACAGGGCAATCTGAGGTTGCAGTGCAGGTCAGCGTGTTCAGATCAGGCAGCCAGCACTGAGCAGCCTCTTCTGAAATACTTTCGGTTTTAGCATTGTAGGTTTAATACACAGTGTACCAGACCAGACTGCACTTTCTACCATCCCACTGTTACTGTACCTCCACGCCACGCCTTGAAATGGACTCGAACTCAAACCAGGTGAGAAACACTCTAAACCTAACCAAGAACAATAAAAAGTATGTTGTGACATTACTAATGTAGTTTTACTCAGAGAAGTAATGTGTGTGTGAGGAACAACAAAGGTGGTGTGAAGAAAGATACCCGTTATGGGCAACTTTCTTTTAAAGACAACTCTGTGCTGTTTGGTTGTAGTTGTATAAACATTAACTAATGTGATGCAACCCTGATAAACAAGTGCCCTGCAGCTGGGATAGGGCAGAGTCACTGTAATCCTGACCTGGACAGGTTGTGTGTTCTGAGCTGTATTTGAATAAAGCTGAAACTCCTTTTACCATTGTTTTATCTTGTGTCTAAGCTGTCTTTTCCACAACAGGTTCAGCTGCTTCTTTATTTCTGGCAGAGCAGCTCTTTCCTGCCATCTACCCATGATTTCATAAGCCAGTAGGAAACTTCCCAAAGCTGCAGCTATGGGCCTGTGATTTAATGTTTTTTTCACTCCAGCTAATCCCGTCTGCAAAGGTTTTAACCATTACAGGGTAGGGCACAGAGCAGTTCTCAAATCATCTTTACAGAGGGGTAGAATTGTTCCTTATGGAATTGTTATTTTCTTCCTCCTCAGTGAATGAATATGATACAACCTGGGACTGAGCTTTGCCTCCTCTGGACAGTAGAGGACAGAAAGATTAACCACCAGGGCACAGGATGCTAGGAAAGACTCATGCATTTTGGACTTTGAATATACGTTGTTTTCATAAAACGAGGTTGATTGCATACTTGAAATGTCTCTAATTTTCCAAGTTTGTAAGTTTGGGCAATTTTACATTTTTTTTACACTGTAAGAAAAAAACATCTGTGTAAGAAAAGCTTTACTTTAAATTCCATTAAAAACCTTCAAAGCACATTTTGTGTCCTGTTTGGGTAATATTCCTTGTTTAAGATTTGGTGTGTCGAAGAAGAAAGTGTAGCAGCAGAAGCACTTAGAAAGCCTGTGTTGGGATCATACTGGAAGTACTTTTTGTCCAGCAAGTGTTTAGTACAGTGCCCACGACTGCACTGCTGTCCCAGCACCCCGGGACTGAACTCTCCACCCCAGCACAGGCACAAAACAAATGCTTTGTCTTTTGGATGTTTTTCCAGTGCAGTGGTTGTCACAATCCTTCTGCTCTCTAAAATGGGGAAAAAAAGACAAGGGAAACAAACCACTTCAGAAGCCAGAACAATTAAAGACTTACTGATACTGTACTGCACTTTAAAAGCCCAGGAACTGCCACTTCACTTGAAAATAAATACTCTCACATGTCTCCATTTATACCAAGAAGAAAGAAAGTACCTCTGAACTTTCTTGTAAGGAATTCTTTTTTCCTACTGGGCACACTGTGGTTTTCTCCTTCAAGAAGGTTCCTGTGACTTACATGGCAAAAAAATAATCCACACACACATGCCCATAAATATGTTTAAGTGATATTAAAATGATGAAAAGTGTTGAACAGTAACATAAATGCACTTTTTTATTAAATCTTTTTTATATTTTGGGGAACTACATTTTCACAAAAATATACAAAAGAATTTCTTTTTACAAATATTTACATTCAATATCAGAAAACAATGATAGCTACATATTTTAAACTTAAATTTGACAAATATAGTATTGAATTCTGAAACTTAACACTCCAGGAAAAGTATTTTTTAATATTTTTTTTAAATAAAGTACTCAAAGTTCATATTCAAATTTAAAAAAATCTTAATTAATGCAAAAATCTGACATTTAATTTATATATATACTTTAAATAAACATACAACATTGTTACAGGAATTAGGTGTTCATGGTGGAAACCAAAATGGAGTACACTTAAACCCATGATCCTTATTACAGTAATACATGACCATACCTTTGGACTAGTTTAAAATACCTTTTTTTTCTTTTTTTTTTTCTTGTTAAAGCAAGAGGGATTATCTGACACACTCCATAATGAAACAACAAGTCTGAACAGACAACTGGATTTTAAGCTTAAAGAACTACAGTAAAATATTTTTGTAAGGTGACCTGACAGGGGAGTGGAGAGGAGAGGAGGTGCTCTGGTGTTGCACAGAGCACTGCTGGAATGGGTTTCCAGATGAAACACTGCAAAGAACATTATTTTTCTACAGAATTTCCCAATGCCTTCATTAGCTGTCCCTTGCAGAAATAGCTGCCAGCATGAAGCTGTTTTCCATGTGAGATGAGGAGACAATAATTTGTAAGGGCAGCAGAAGAGCAGGACCAGCCCCATTGCTGCATTTCCACTGCTGTGCTGGGCTGTCACCAACTGCACAGTGTTCAGCGTGAGAAGAGGAGCTGCTGCATTTCCTCTGCTAAAAACAGTGAACAAACCAAGCCACAAAGCTAAAAGTGCATTTTTTTAAAAGGGAATGGTTCTAACGCATTTACTTAGTTTGTTACATTTTTAAGTTATTTTGGGCTTGAGTGTATTCTGAGATGGAATTTTACATTAAAAATGCCTTAACTTGCTTCACAAATCAGTAATGCAGCTTTTCCATTACTTTATGTTGTATACCCATAACTGAACTAAAAAGCAGAAATGAAGCTAATTACCAGATACTGCTTAAAAAAAAAAATCAAGCTATTTTGCACCTGAAACCACAACACCAGGGTACGTAGTAGCAAGAAAAGGAAAAACGGACCAGAAATGTGTAAAGTACTACCCAACAGCACCAACATTTCACAAAAGTACAGGAAACCATTTTTATTTCATGCAATGTGTGTCTGTGTTCATGCCTGGAGTTTCTTTAGAACGGATGTTTACTGGATTCCAAAAGAATACTGTGTAGCACATGTCCTGGGTGCAACTGGTGGTTGAAAAAATCATGGTGTTATGGCAGTACCACTTCCAGCTCCATTGCATGGAAAGATCCCCCCACTCTCCTCCATCGCAAGAATTTGCAACTAAGTTAATAGAAAATTAATTTTCACCAACAGAATGCTTGGGATTGGCTTAGCATTACAAATGCTCACAGTAACAGCAAAGCTGTTGTTAAAGTTGGCCGACCTCTCAGCCACTACATTGGAAATAGAAACTTATTTGGCGGCTGGGAGGGGGGAGCTGGGATAAGGGCTTCTGTGGGAAGGAGGAAGAGCAGTAATAGCCAAAGCTAAGGAAGGACTAATGGAGGATATTACATGAACATTTCTTTTTTGTTTTCCCTAAAGGCTTACAATCCTGCAGAGGACTGAAACTAAAATACCCCTCTACTCCAGCCCTTTTCCAGAACCCACCAATGCAATGCTTGTTGCAATAATTTACATTTTTGTCCTTACAGCCTCAGCTCCGGCCTCAGTCCCACTGAGGACAGCTGAAGGCAGCAGCAGCTTTATGAGCTCTGCAGCATCACACACGATGGGACAATGGCATTTGTCCCCTCCTAAGTACTCATCTTACAAAACTGGTAAAGCACGACTGGCCTTAATGCTCTGGTCTAAAACACCCGTTATGTGGGGGCCACTTGGTAGTTAAGTGGATACAACCTGCTTTCCTTTACAAACAGTGCAAATCACGCATATCTTCACATCACTGGAACAAACATGACAATAGTTTGGGGGATATCATTAAAAAACAAAAAACAGTTGAGGTTTGTTGGTTTTGGTTTGGGGTTTCTTTCTGTTTTTCAATAAGCTCTCACACGACATCCGTGCTCAAACTAAGCGAGATACGTGCTGCTAAGGGCATAATCACTTTGTAGGGTCTTGAAGTTATCCCACAAACAGCGACAGAAACTAAGGAAATGCCTATTTTGGCTTATGGAAGAGAAATCCAAACACACCGAGCAATAGGAACATCCTGCCTCTCATGTCCCAAACTCAACTGTCCTCTAGCAGGTGGAGAAGGATCAGTCCAGCTATTCATGTACAAATTGTGTGTTTCTTACAAAGAGTTGCTACAAGTAAAAGTCCAGTTGTCTAACCAGCACCTATAATAAGTTTGGATTGTTTTTTGCATAAAGTTTACCTTAATTATTTCCTTGTTTTGTAATGGTTTATTATGGGATAAAATCAAGAAGTTTATACTGATTTATTTCTACTCAGATGTATTCGTAGGGTCTACATTATATTCACCTGAGTTTGTATATATTTGAAGGCCCATGGCATGGAACCACTGAAGGAAAACTCAGCTCAAGTAGGATCTGAACTGCCCTCTGCAGATTCCTCTCGCTGTCACACCTCAGGTTAAACATAACAGAGCCAACAGCTTTCATGTCTGTCATCTTAAATGTTGTGAATGCCTGGGAACAGAACCAAGAACTGCTGAATAGGAAAGAAACAAGAGAGGCAGTAATTGCTACAGCTTGTTTATGAAGAGTGTTCTGAAGTATAATATTTCTTTGGTTTAATATTTTTTGTTTAAAGAACATTTTCAGAAGAGGCCTATTAAAACAATCCATGTTTGGTTTAGGTGGAAAGATGAGAAGCCTTTTGAAATACATCCTTAAACTCTTTTGCCTGAGCTCTCAGTACTACAGAGCACTTCTGTCTTTATAGCACTGTCTTTGTTCCAACACTGCAGCTGTGGGTAACCTCAGCTCTCAGCAGGTGTCCCACAGGTACCGGAGTGGAGACAGCAGTGAGTGGGAGTGGCTGCATCTTCCCAAAAACAGAGCAACCAAAGTTGCGTGCAGCCTTCCCTTGAGCCCTCTGCTGCCCTCCTAAGGAAGTGTAAGGAAGTCCTTGCACTTCCCAAGCAGCCACTGAACACTTCCCACTCAAAACAAGATGTTTGCCACTCACCACCACCTATGTCAGTTCTTCCATCTTGCCTTTGCCTATTTTGGAGTGTTCCTTTCTCTGCTTTCCTTTCTTCTGCCTTTTCTCTGTTTGTTTACTGGTTTCCTGTTACTGTTTCCTCCACCCTATGTTCCATAATTCCAAAAAGAAGAGGAAATTATAAGAATTACGGGAATTATAACAATTGCCTATTGTTATCATGCTAAGACCTTACACCTTTTGCTGTTTTGTTTTTAAACAGAGGGGTGGGGAAGAGAACACGTTCCATGCTTTTTTCCCCCCTTCCTTTCCAAAGAAGTAGTGAATGGGTTGGATTGCTGATCTCACAGTTAACAAAAAAACAGATCAAGGTATCAAGGTTATGACTGGTTTGCTGTTAGTAAACTGAGAAAAGGATAGTGAGTGTTTACCTGTTCTAGCATCAAATAGACTGAGACTTCTTAGATGCAAATGATTTTGGCAAGGAAACCTATTGTGGCTTTTATGCATATTAGACACTTAAAACTATTCTATTTTTATTTCTAAAATGAGATATGCAGAGTTCAAGTCTGAAGGCAAAGTTAAGTGAAGAGCAGAAGCCAGGGCCAACAAAATAAATGCTCTTGGTATAACCACCCAGCAGTGAGTGGTATGAAGAATGACAGCAGGCTTTGGCAAGCACATGGATCTATCCACACGAGCAGAAATCAAATGCTGCTAAAACTTTTAGAAAAACAGAGCAGATTGCAAGGAAGCATAAAAAAACCCAGTAAGAACAAGAAAGCACACAAATGCAATGCAACTAGGGGTGTTTACATCACTGATGTGGCAATTCATTTTGTGACTTGCAGTCTTGCTTCCCTTTCTGTAGAGTCTACAGGATGCTCCACTTAATCCAAAACTACTGTCTGTAGTTTACGTTAACAGAATTTAAAAAAAAACCACTTTCAGGATTAAGGCTGGTCACATCTCTGACACTGATAATGAAACAGGGAACATGTCACCTTGCCTAATTAAATGCTGTACTTGAAGCTAAGATCCCTTGCTTGTCACACTCTTACAGCTTGCCCAGCACATCCAGCCCGGGCTCTGGGCAGCATCCCGAGGCAGGGGAGGTGCTCGGGGCCAGCTCAAGGGCGCTGGGTCTCTTGGCAAACTGGCAGCTCCAACAGTGGGGCTGAGGTGGTTTAGGCAGCAGCTTAGAGAAGAGGATCATGGTTTTAAACTAAGCCACTCCTGAATGCTATCAAAGTCCTGCTCTTGGTACTGAAGTCCTTTATTTTGGTCTTGTTTTAGACTTAGGAGATGTCTCACCTGCAGTGTACCTGCTTTCTGATGGCACAATTCCAGGCCAGCATTAACCTGACTGGTAGAAAGTTCAGTTATGCTGAAATGAGTCTTGCTAACACTGAAACCCTGATACAGAGCAAAGTCAGAAGTTGCTCTGAATGTGTGCTTTTCCTCAGCTGTCACCAAGTGATAAAATAGCCTTAATTTTCTGAAATCCTATCCTTTAGTTTTACAGCATTTCTTGCTTTCCCTAGCAAAATCAGAAAGTCATATATGCTGACTGCCTTCTTTAGAATTTAAAAAAAAAAGATTTCAAGTCTGAATGATTCAACATATTTGGCTAATTTGCTCTCTTTGACCTAATTCCTAACTGCGTTCCTAAGCTCCTGCACTATGGCAACTTTCAGTTCTAAATGTGTTTATTTTTAGTATTTCCTTGCTCCTAGGAGCTGGATTTTCCTTATTCTCTTTTTTTCTAAGTATGCTTAATAGCTTTCAAGAAGCATATTTCTTTTTTTAAGTGAAATGTCATTTTATTTTAATTGACTCAGTTCTCTAGTTAATTTCTTTTGCTACCAAAAATATTGCTGACTAAAGATCCCAAAGATGTATGTTTGCTGCTGACCAAAAACACAAGCTACAGTACAAAATCACCCACTAGTGATTAAATTATACAAAGAACTTTTGCCTCCCCTTCCCTGGTGCTGTATAACCCCAGAAGAGGCTTTCTCCAGCTACAGGCAGAGCCCTCCTGCTCTCAGTTCTCTCCGATGCTTCCAGATGAAAGGCTGTCACTAGTCCCTCCACATTCCAGCTTCTTCCCTGACCTGTCCTACAGGGTTCTGTCATCCTCTGACTTCTCTGTGGAGCATCCAGCCTCGAGCTCCTACTGCCTATCTCAACAGGCAGCCTGTTCCCATGTACACATGCTTCAAGCACGGGTGGCAACAATTAGCAAGTTACTACAGTAGCATTTAATGTAAACAGCAAATGAGGCACGGTAGCAAGCACCATCACAGACAAAAAGACCAAAAACACCACAAAGCTGCCAACTTGGACCATGCTGACAGCCAGCTCTTCACTTCAGCAGAGAATCACAGCTACATCATCCTCCAAACTGCAACTGAGGCTCTGCTCACTCTTCTCCTCAACATTTGTGATCATTCCCAGCTGGCTGCCACCATTTTACCTGGCAAACCATGGAGCAGTTTCACCAGGGAAAACACTAGCTACCAATTCAGGCTGCAAGAGGAGGAACAATGCTGGCAGATCAGTTTTTAAAGAGCTCCTCAGCTTCCAGCTCCCATCCCAGCCCTTTACAGTAGTGGTGAGGTTTGGAAGAGAGTGAAGAAGCAGGGAGACCTGGAGGCTCAGCCTCTCCCACTGCAGCTCGCAGCCTTGCCCCTCCCAGGGCAGCCCTGCTGCAATTCACCTGCTCCTTCTTGCTCATCCTTCAGCTCTGGTGTGGCCTTTGGGATTCCTCAGGGGAAAAGCACCAATGGACAAATCATCAGTGGACAGGCACGGCATTAATGAAGGGGGTAGGGGGAGGGAGGAGAAGAGAAGAGGACCAGTGACAGGGATTCGAGGAACAAACCCTCTTGATCCACATACCTCCTTCACTGGGTGAAGGCCTACAGAAGAGCTCACTGAGCCTAGGATTTTGAGGGGAAAACTCAGAGACAGAAAAATATGGACTTTGATCTGGCAGTCTGAGTAGGACAGACTGTGAGGGAGCTCTTAACAGTCATCCATCTTGATCCAATGAAAGGCAACTTTAAAATAGAGGCAGGACAAATCTTACTTCAAGTCCAAAAGTCCTGCACAGATGTGTTTAATAAGGGATAGAATCACAGCCATCACAGAGCACACTGCAAACCATTTCTCTGGTAAAGAGAAGACATAAACACCAGAGACTAATTTTCATGTACAACAGACAGACAGGAAACAAGGTTATGAGATACATCAGGTCTAATCACAACTCTCAATATGCAATTCCCCTAAACTCAAAAACATTACTGGCAAGATCTCCCTGTACACTCATGACCAAATCCTCAGAGTTTTTGCTCCTGTAGAATAGCAGCTGCATGACTGGCAAGACTTTGCTAAGAACCATCATGCTGAGAAACCTGGTAACTGTTTAGTTCATCAACTTCTTTAAAATAAATATTTTTTATAGCTTGATATATAAAATATATTACCTAAGACAGTTGGGTAACTAGTTTTGTATAGCACATAAACAGGAGAGCACAGAAGTTTGGCTCTGTAACTTTTCTCCTCCTTCTCTTCTACCTGCAAGCCCTCCCATTCCCTCTGTAACCAACATGCACACAAGAAGAGATGAGGTTTATTTCTTTTTCATGTGGCATAAGAAAATGCAAGAGATGAATAATACTGAAGCCTATTGACTGACCTAAACAAGTGCCACTGTCAAAGCAATGCTGGCTTACACAGAAAGAGAGCTTTCTGTTCACAGCAGAATGCCACAATGAGAGCAGTGCTGATAATCAGCGACTTTTGATCCCTGCTATGTTGCATGAAAATTAACTGTCTGTGATGCTTCTCTATGACATGATTTAGACAAACAGCTGATGAAATCTTCCTCACTTGTACCCCAAACACAGCTTTGCTCAGGTTTTTATCATCACTGAAATGTTTTTCCAACTTAGAATCTCAGTTATGTTGCAGGATAGAATAAATGCTCGAGGTGACAGCAGGTCCATTCAAGGAAGCAGATGATTGGACACTTTTTACAATCAGAAGAGAAATCTGAATAGAGACATCTCCCAGCTAGTCCTAACTCTGTTAAAAAGTTCAAATGTATAAAATATAATGCTTGCAAAGTTCTCTCTGAATCTCCCCTATGATGCTGAGAAAATAAAATCAATTCATATTGCTCTGAAATTCTATTTTTGCCACTGGTGACATCCCAAGCTTTATCGACAAGAAGACTACAAAATCCTCACCCTGGTCCTCATTTCCAGCAGAGAGGCTCACAGCCCAGTCAAGTAACACAGCGATAATCTCTCTTCCACTGAGAATAATTTTATTCACAAGGCAAAAATTGGAGTTAGACTTTTAGGTAGTGGGCAAGGCACTCGCAAAGTGAGCAAATCTATTTTTGCTCATAGAACTAATTTAATGTTTAAGTGCAACAAAAACACTAAATTAGCCATGAAGATCATGCATATCCAACGGCTTTCACCAGACATGACTGTGACCCAGGCCTCTAAATACAGAAATATTTCAGTCATAAGGAATCAACTCTATTATTTTCTGCTTCACCAGATATGATGTGTCCTTTTGACCAGCCATAGAAATATAATTTCCATTATAATAATTAAACATTTATTAAAATACTATATATTTAAGAGTTAATATATGGTCTCTCTCAGTAATAAAATATGGAATACTCTTTTTATCTATGCTATTTAGACCTCAAAACTTAAAGGAAAAACATTCATGCTGAAAATAGATCAATGTACAGCACTAGGTCAGAAATAGCATCTCTTGATCAAAACCCCAAGGACTTGCTGTGAAACTGTACATTGATTAACAATTCACTTTTTCCTTTCATCCACATATTTCGTTTTCAACATCTGGCAGTGAGTGGAATACAAACCCAGATTATCTGACACTGAAGCAAACCTAGCCTCAGTGTGTTTGTGACAGTCCATCCTTCTGGCAGACTCCAGGTCCTGTCTGTCAGAGACAGATTGCTCTGTGTCTTGGGTCATTTCTTACGCATGCAGGGCACAGTAGAATGTCACATTGCAATCCTGGGTATTTCATGCCTGGTACTTCATGCAGTGTCCTCTTTGCAAGTCTCCACGTCTCTCTCAATGAGGCATATGCACACACTTCCAAACAAACAAGCTGTGTTTTCAAAAAGATATTAAATATGAGATATAGAAGGCTACAATGTTGTTAAAAGAAATAGCTAACACAGCCAAAAGAAATTTCCATTAAAAGTATGATGTTCTGAATATTGATGTGAACGTTTTAGCTTATTAAATCTTAGCTGTTCACATTACCATTTGGGGTATTTATTTTGTCACGAATATCTTTTTCTCTATGTACAAACAGGAAAGCAAGCACACGGATAAAAGGCTGAAGGCTGAACTTGAGCTTTACGTTGTTGTGGACTGTCCATGCCCAGTGGTGTGTAGGGTTTGGCAGCAATGGCAAGGACACCTACCTGCAGTCGTCCCCTCCGGCGCTGACCACGTATCTGTCTCCACTGGTGAATCGAATATTAGTTAAGTGGGCAGAGTGACCTAAAAATCGTTTGTGTTTTGCCTGAAACAAACCCAAACAACAACAGAATGAGAGAGTCTAAATATTCTGTACCCTCCTAAATCCAACAAGGCATGCATGCTTTTATCTACCTTTTTATTGCATCACGCATTTATAACGTTCGAAAGTTATACAGGTTATCAAATGTGAAAGATCTCCTGAAGGAGAACTACTATTGAGCTGCAATGCAGATTAAATTGTCAGCCAATAAGAGAGCACTTGCAAATTGGGAACAATGCTCAAGCTAACACAATAATATGAAATACATCTTCTCACATGATTAACTAAGTTTTGTTTAAAATTCCTCACACTGAAAAAAAAAATTTCATTGCAAGCGTGTGAGCAGTTTACCCTGTGCAGTCTCAAATCTTGAAAACTAACAGTGAAAACAAATTTTAAAAAACCATTATAAATTAAAATTATAAAAAACAGTGAAACAATTTAACAGTGTTAGTGAAAAATCTGTAAACTCTTCATCCATAAAGATACACAGATGGGACTAAAATCACCAGCTATCTTCCTCATTTGTCAAACGGATCAGAGATGTGGAAATTACTAAGGGCTTTGAGATTTTCAGTAGGCAGGCACTATGCTAAAGCAGACTGGCAGACAACAGCAACACCTACAAGAGGTTATAGCAAGAGCTTGTGCAGAAAGTGGTAGGGAAACTCTGAGGTGAAGCATGCGTATGAGACTATAGAGCTACAGCTACACAGACGTATTAAAAAGCTACAAATTTAGAGAAAATATTTCCATCTTATGTCTTCTAGAGAAACAACCAAGGTCCTAATATCAACAGTACTTGTTGCTGTAACCATGCAAAAACAAGTTCTTACAAATTTTTCAGGACACGGAAAGTCAAACAGTTTGACCATGCCAAAATCATCGCCTGTTACGAGATTGATTCCCGAGTGAGAGACACAAGCACAGTTCACATCAGCTTTTTCAGCATGCCTGGACCAGATTCCAATTACTTCATCCCCTAGAACACTGAAACAGAAGAGCAAGAGATTCTTTTCAAAACCACTGCAGAAACAAGAGTCAGGAAATAGAAAGCAGACCTCAGATTGGCTCTACAAAAATACAATGTTTACATTTTATTCTCACACATGCACATCTTATATAGCTTTTATTCTGTAATTAATCATCCCATAATTGCTTCTGAAACTGATTCAGTGATATAATTCCCAAAATAACGTGGCCCACGGCAATGTGACAGAAGCAGAGGTGAAATCAATAGTACTACTATTGTCCAGTGAGGCACTTGCAAAAAAAAAAGACAATTAGAAATAGAACATCTGCCCTGTACTGCCTTTTGCTGTGCTGCACTTAGGGGAGCTGCTGCCAAAGCACATGGTGTGTTAAAAGAAAATATCTGACTGAAGAGATCAAATATGCTTTTAAATGGTAGGTGCTTCTGGAAGTCCCAGGGGTTTTAAGAGGTGTAAATACGTGAACCATTTACCTTGTCCAAGTAGCCCATGTTATTCTGTCAATCACAGCCTGGTCCACAAGCTGCTTTCCTGAAGGCACTTCATACACTTGCCTTTTGTAAGACCCCGTAGAGACCTTTGAGGTGACCACAGAGAATTTACAGTAAATTAACTTGTTTCAAAAGATGAAAGTATAATTCCAGAGGGCTTTGAGAAGCATTTTTGTGACAGTTACTCTTTACTCCATAAATTAAATTAACTATTAAGAAAACTTAGTCAATGAGTTGAAAATTCTCAAAAATCTACACAAGCATAAAGCAATAGTGAGAAAACACAAGAAATCTTAACATTTAAAAGTCTAATTAATAAAAAGTAGCTAAAACAACTCACATTCTGCACATAAGTGTGTTAGTGTGTGGGTATACACAAATAAGGCAAAATAAATTCCTATCTTGAAAACTGACACAAAGGTGTTCCTCTTAGGCTGTAACTGTTGATTTGATGATGAGAGAAGCTTATTTCTCCTCTCAGATGCAAATCAAATATAGAAAGCATATTATATATACTTTATTTTTATTTTAAGAAATATCTTAAGCCCTCCTATAGTTGGAAGTTGCAACAGCATGATTTTGGTGCTGCTCCACAAAGGCTAGCACTAAAAAGACATGTCATGCCATCATGCTGGTCAGAGAGATGAAGAATTCATAGGTCCCCAGGCCCTGCAGAATGACAGATTGTACTCCTTCCTCTTTTAAGACAGCCCATCAGCATAAGAGGTAGAAAGGCAGGGAGACACATCACAGGTGTTTGAATCTGTCTCTCATTTCTTTGCTTATTTTCTGTACTTAATCTCCAGGAAAACTATTCAAAACTAAAGGCATCCACTTACCACTACAACAAAGTAAGTCTAGTGACAGCAACATACTCCAACACTTAGTTACAAAAGTTAGAAGTGGTCAAAGGAGAATATTTGCAGAGTATTTGTCATTAGTGTGTTTTCCATTCAGTACCTTGAACAATTAATGACTGATACCTGGAGATAAGAGCTATCGGCAGAGAAGTCCATCTGGATCACAAAACTTGGGATATCTTTGCAATAGCTGATTCGATTTAGTGTGGGACCCAAAGTCAGATCATAAAAATCCACTGCATTCTCACTGGAACCAACTGCTAGGTAACGAGAGTCTGGGCTGAACCTGAACACATGAAAGGGTTTCATGAACACAGGCTGGCACTTACAACAGATTATAACATTTGAGAAGTACATGCAAATTTGCATTTCATGTATCTGCTATCCAGAACTAGAGGGAGGCAGAGTATTTAGTCTGCTAAGCAAAATAACTTTTGAAATTAAATTTTCAGGGAATGCATATCCAGCAGAAGGTGGCAATAATTTTGGTACAGATTACACATAAAAGTGACCTGGGAACCTCTCTTGCACAACTCTGTTCATTATCTGATTTCATGACCATCTCATGGTCTAACAACTTGTGACATCCCCCTGATGACTCTGACTCCCTGCTGCTATACTTACAAGGTTAAAAACTAGAAAACTGAAGTGCTGCAACTGAAGAAAAGCCAGAACTTCTAGATGAAATGTACTGAATAAAAAGATGTAAATCAAACCTTCTGTTTACCCAGTGTATCTTTGCACACTGGTTTCTTTCCCCCAGTTTTCTTTTCTAGTCTTGAAACTCAGTAGCTTCCTGAGCTGAACAAATTCCTCCCAGCCCCTTCTGTGTTACTGGGGAAGTTTCTTTATTTCAGTTCTCTCTGAAACGTACCTTGGGACAGCTTTCCAATTCCAGCAACCCCCTAACTCCTAGCAGAGCTCTCCTGTAAGGTCTCTGCTTGCTTATATTTCTCTCTCATCCCACTTTGCTTTCCAAAACTTTCCTTAGCTGATCATGACCAATTTATCTCACAGAAGAAACAGTCTATTCCTCCACTCAGGAAACAGAAGCAAAATTTTACTTCTAACTCCTTTCTAACAAACACAACAAAGAGCAAACTGACAGACTGGCATTTCCATTATCTCTCACAACCCAGTCTTCACCTCTAAGTTTCTGATCTCACTTTACCTCCTAGGAATCCCTTCCCTCGAGCGTGTTGACCACACCACACCCTCAGTGTCACTGGCAAACCTGCTGAGGGCACTCGATCCCACTGTCCCTGCTGCCACCAAGATGTCAAACAGCACCGGTCCCCACACCAGCCCCCGGGGAACACCACTTGTCACTGCTGTCCACACCACCAGTTGTTTTCACTGACGCTATCTCTTATCTTCATGTACCTCCTCCTTCTTTTTTATTCCTGGCATCAGAGTAATCACACAAACTCCACAATTCACTCCTTGATTCCAGCTCTCTGAAATATCATTGCAATGTTCCTCAGAACACAGAACCGTATTTTTAAAACCAAAATATTAGAGATTTCTAGCATACTACAATAGACAACGAACTATATTTTCTGACCTGATATCTTGAATTGCTGATCTTCTGTCCCTTTTTTTCCCCCAAATTTTTAGAGAGGTCACAAGCAGGATAATAAATTCTCCATTTTTCATGCCAATAGCTACCATATCACCTTCTGGGCTGTAACAAACAGTACGAGCTGCATGTCCTAAGCTGACTTTGTTCAGCATCTTCTGTGAAGAAATAAAAACCCAGAATAGTAACTGTTACTATTTGTCCATATTTTAAAAGCATCTTATGCTAATAGTTTGTTAACATGCTAACAGCATCAGATGGATTATTTTCAGAATACAATAAAAAACAAGTTTCAAGTCTGCAACACCATCACAAGTCTATTTTTTTCCCCTAAACGGGTATTATCCAACACCTACCTTTTCAGCAATATCCCAGAGTCTTACTGTGCCGTCTTCTGCAGCAGAAAGGAAAAAATCTCTGGATGGATGCGTTGCTAGGCCCCAGATTGGTCCATCCATATGACCATTAATTAGAATGTTACATGCAGCATTTTTCTCTCCAACTTCAATTATTTCAGCATTTCTTGTCCCAACGAGAATTTTCCCCTTGAACAATAGTGAAAGAATTATCTCTGATAAAATTTATTAACCTCTCATGATGAACAGTAATTAAAATATAATCTAGAGCTATAGTTCTTTCAAGAAAGCTTGGTCAAGTCAAGTTATTAAATAATCAAAGAAAATTTATTTTTTAAACTCCTCTGATTTATTAAAGTACAAAGCTCTGTAGAAATCATGATGTTAGTTGAGTTACTGCTTGTCATTTGATATTTGATATCTAAAGTGTGAAAAGAAAATAGAAAAGGAATCCTTAATTAGTCTTTAATAAAAAAATATATGGAATATTATCCTAAGAAAGACTGACATCTCACAAAGTAGATATTTTTCTGCCACAATATCAGTGGTAGACACCTTCTAGCTTAGCCTTTAATTTCAAATACTAACTATAAGAGAAAGCGGAACTAATTTATTTGATATTTAGAGATCAACCCACAAATTATAAGCTTTATTTCACAGACAGGCAACTTTCTTTACCTTGCCTCTACAAACAGAGCGAACACAGTCTGTGATTTGTCCCGTCTCTAGTCTGAAGGCACGACATCGTTTCAGCTCCTGATCCCATAGCTTAACTGCTCCTCCTTCCTTTGAACTATGGAGACATCAGGAAGAACCATGAGTATAACAGCTGGCACAAAAAGGACAATTAATGGATGAAAGAACTACATTATTTAATGTAATGTACTGCAAATGAGGCATTTTAGTATGTTTTAAATTGTTAAAGATTCAATTTGACTGAACAGTTGGTGTTAACATGCTGAGCCTCACAGCCAGCCAAGACACACTGATTCCAAGTCCTCACTGTTCTGCTTTACAGGACAAGCTGAAAGATGGGTGCTGCTAAGCTTAGTCTGAATGAGGAGCTCTGAAGGAATTTGTCAGAAGAACAGTTAAGTGTGCAAACTACCATCTTAATAATCAGACAGGCAGAGATTTTCAAATTGTAGTTGAGAGAAACAGAAAAGGTATGTATTTTACTTCTGTGAAATAAATGACATTTTTTCACTTTTGTGAAAATTTTACTGTTTTCACTGCTGTAAAATAAATTACACAGACACAGCAGAAAAAACTACAACTAATAGGTATTAATTATGAAAACACTAAGTATTTCCCTCCCACTTGCAAAAAACCCTGGTATTTCAGTACAGAACACATTCAAATAAATAAAGTTTCTAAAAAGAAGACAATGTTTATTGAAACAGTGATAAATCTGGTATTTCTAGTTGAGCTGGGACATGTCTTATCTGTTTTCAATCTCCCCTAACAGAAACAAAAATACAATGTTCCACAATATCGAGCTGCCTGTGTTACAGCTTTGATTACTGAATGATCCCCGACAGAAATTGTGTTTAATCACAATTACTGATTTTGTACTACTATTATTATTAAAAGAACTATAATGGATTATAAATCGATATTCCTTGCAATAGTATATTCTTTGCTTCCCACTAGCACTGTTTTGACATGTGATTGATCATTATACTCAACAAGATTTTACCCAAACAGGCTGGTGAACTGCAACTAAGGCAGAAAAAAGCATGTAATCTTCCTAAATGAAAACTTGCTTTGCATACTGTCAATACTTCATTTTCCCACAGCAGATGAATTCTGGGTTCTTATTGTTATTCATTACTGTTTCGGGTCAAATACTAATTATTAAGAGCCTCTGAAGCTAAGTAGTACAGAGAACATCCTCCAAATAAAATCACAAGAACGTTTATGAACAGCAGAAGGAAATATTTCAAGCACAGAAATAAGTAAGTTTTCAGCTGGGTCTGAAAAGATAAGTGGCCTGTGTCCTGCAAAATCAGGCACTATCATGTCATCAGATGGACTGTATTACAGCTGAAGCATTTATTATCATTAGGAAGGCACCAAAAAAATTAAAATGCTTGAGTAGATATTTTGCTTGCAATCCCAGAAACAAAGAACCTTGCTGTACCTTAGATTTGAGAGAAGACAGCTTGCTTCTGCCATCATAACTAAGAAGATCTTTCCTTTTAAAGATGTTCTGCATCATACTGCTATAAAATGTATCATTCATGTATTTAATCGCAACTGTGTAAATTACTTGGGTTAACAACCTCAGTACCTCTTCAGTGAAAGAAGTAACCAACAAGAACTAGGGAAATTTTTAGTGCTTAAAGCTAAATGGGTGTTGGAGCTAGATAATCTATAAGGCCCCTTCCAACCCTAACCATTCAATGATTC
>QWTY01024880.1:34029-52564 GCA_008033365.1 Pseudorectes ferrugineus | reverse complement strand
AGAAGGACCAAGGATTTGATCTGGATAACATGACCGCTATGGAGAATGAAATTTGGTGAGAATAATTATTCGACAGAACTCTTCACAGTGCTTAGCTGTCTGTCTAGTTGGACCAGAGCATGCCCACAAATCCGTTACTGTAATGTGATATTTGCTTTCTGGTAAACTTGCCAGATATGTGTATGTGCAAGAATGCTATCCAAAAGAGTTGAAACAACTCACAAAAAGAAGAGATTTGGAAGGTCTCAAAGTGAAGAAGATTAAAATCTTATTCCCTTGGGGAGAAAAGTATATTTATTTTTAAAATAATTTTTAAAAATCAAGTTCCTTCTACCAAAAATTATTCATCCTAAACCATAAGCTGTTTTCAGGGGGTCCCTTTCCCCTCCAGCTTTATCAGCAATTATCAGTTTTGACAAGTTATTGTCCACCAGTTCCAGGTAAGGCATGGGGGTCCTTGAAGTACCAGTGGATGACAAATTGGAGATCAAATTGAACTCATATATTATTGCAAATAAAATTGTCTGCTTACACGGAGGCAAATTGTGCCATGGGAAAGAAACAGCTCTTCCCTATTCAGTTCTGGTTTGTCCTTGAAACAAATCACATTCTTGGTCCTGGCCACCATGACGTGACCAGGTAACAGGACCTGGGAGGAAGATAAAAGAAGAGCAACCAGACCACCCTTCTGCCTTCTGATCACTGAATGATCAGATGTTTGGGAAAAATGATTTATGTGGGAAGGCTCAAACCACTAAACGAGGCTACGAGATGACAGCGTGTAGTTCTGCATGTGGAAAAAAAAGGCCTAAAAATATCTGAAGGGTGTAAACATGACTGAGAGAGCTGTGGTATCAAAGGGACAGCGCCGAGTACAGGGCTCAGAGCTGGCAGCTTTCCTTGCTGTTCAGAGCAGTGGATGGGAGATAACTGAGAGGCAGAGCATCATCATCAGATACTTCACTTCAGCCTGTCCCTCTGTGACTTGATTTGTCATGTTCTACTCCAGCCCTGTGACTGCCACCAGGGCTTGTCCCACAGAAATACTGCCTGGACACAAAACAAAGCAACAAAGTATTTTCTCCTCCTCTTAAACCTGGTGACTCCCAACACCATGGGGCAAACCCCATCCTGCTGAAATCAAAAAATCTTTCTCTATTGGGCTGTAAATGCTGCTCTCACCTGTCAAATGTCATCTGTCCTTTTAGTCTCTCCCTTCCTTTTGGAATAATAATTCCGCATATGGATTATCACTACCAGACCCCAAGACTTTAAAGAAATAGTTATATATTTCCTATGGCTCTCTTTAGATGTATGGTTGGATTCTCAGCTGATGGGAAGCCACGCTGATTCATGGCAGCTGAAGACACAGCCTCTTGTGTTTTGTCTTGTCTTCTCATCTCACTGAACTTTCCAAGGATCTAAATTAATGCAAGGGAAATACGACCTTGCCTCAGTGAATTGTTTTGAGGGCTAATGTGCTGAGCGATTTATGGGCAAAGAGGGGTTTTTTTTTCCTCTTTCTTTAATAAAAAGTGCTTTCATTCAGCAGCTTTGATGGAAAGCCTGAAAGGACCCATGATAAGTATGTAACCGGAACAGACTCATATTAGCTATCACTGTTACAAATCTATTAGTCCCACACATTAGAGCATGTGCTGGACCTGATGAGCTACACTAGTGGGAACAGGAGTAATTTTGTGAAATAGATGTAGCTTGCAAATCTTTTAGACTGTTATCCAATTCCTTTTCTTTCAGTTTAATTAGGATATAAAACATGGCCTTAAGAGCTCGCACGAGTGGAGGGAACTCCATGTGAAGGACAGGGAACCAGCTGCGGGGGATTCCCAGCTGCTCTGCTGCTGAGCCTGGTGGCTTTTGCCTGCAAGGTGGTTTTGCTGTTCCGCCAAGGACTGATGAAGGCAGCGTTTCTTGAAGCGTTGCAGGAGGACAGAGCTGCTCGCGGATCATTCGCACATGGTGGGTTGGCCTCGGATTTTCTCACCTCCCTTCCCTGTGCTGCCAACACCCAGCGTGCTGGGAGATGCTGGGCTGTCTCCCAGCCGCCAGAGCTGCTCTGCTGCAGGGACACCCAGCACCCGCTGGGGCTGAGCCAGGGCCCAGCAGAGCTCCTGATGCGAGGCAGGGGCTGCCAGCAGCTCCCTAACAGGGTAACACGGTGACAGCAGAGAGCAGCAACGAGGCAAATCAGATGGTGGTTCTTTTCCAACCACATATGCAAAGCACCTATAATGAGCAGAGACGAGCCCCTGAGACCTGCGATGCTGCTGATGAATTAATATAAAATCAAACCATACACTTTAAAGACAAGAGCATCCAGCCCTTCTCATAACTGATGCAGGACATGTTTCATCCAGAGCATATCTGCTATCGTTGGCACACTTTCTGTTCTTGAATTCATCTGTTCTGTACATTTGGGGACTGGCATGATTAGCATTTGGCTTTGTAGAATTCAGAACCTAATTCCTGTGAGTTTTCATGTCTTCCTTTTCCTTGTTTTGATTCTTGTTTGTCCGTTTGTTAGTTTGTTTACCAACATATTTCCTGTTTGAAACAAAAATAGCAGAGATGGGCACTTGCTTTCTTCCTGGACAGATTCCTTTGTATACTGATTTATTTCGTTTTTTAAAGATGGACACCTGGTTTCCTTATAAATGAGTGTTGGCAGGCTGGGAAGCTTGGGGGGAGGAGGGGGAAAAGGAGAAATGCATCTGTTTAGAACAAATGCAACACTGAAGGAAAGCTTTATAATATCGTCCAAGATGGGCCTGATTGTCTGATTCTTTAAACATATGGTATGCTCCTATATATATTATGCATGAAAAGTAACTGCATGCACATAGCAGTCATTCTGCAATGCTTTACACAGAGTCTGCCAAATCCTGAACTTCTTATTCAAACCCAGCTCTCGGTGAAGACAATGAGCTTTTATCTAAGCCTCACTGTGTTTGGCATGCTCCATCCCTTCTCCCTTAATTTAATCTCAACTGGAAGAGGATTTCAACATTTCATCCTTTGGCACTGAGGGCTGACCTTCGTGCTCCCCAGGGCGTGCAAAGTTGGAGCTGGAAGGGCGTGGTGGTGTGGCAGTGAAAGAAGTGCCCCTGGGAAGGAAGAAAAAGCCTCACGTGAGCGTGGTTAGCAGGCTCCGAGGCAGTGCTGACACACCTGCGTGTGTTCCTTGGCTCATGCCCACATGTACACGGCACAGACTAGCTTTGTCTGGGATCTCTAAGGCAGTTTTCCAGATCCACCTGGGCAGGGCAGGCACTGGGATAGACTAGGGGAAGAGCTGAGGAAAAGCTGTAGCAAGTCCTGTGGTTTCTGTCCTGCTCTGACACAGACCTTTCCCTCCTACTTAGCCTCAGGCTGGTTGAGCTTTCCCTTGTGGGGAGGAAAGCTGCTGTTCTGGGGGAAAGTTCACACCATCTTTGCACTGCTGGGTTTGCAAAAAATTGAACCAGGGAGGGATATTGCAGTTATTGCATGTATTTCTTGGCTACCATCAGTGCTGTGCTTGGCCCTGTAAGGGATAGTTGTTTTTTTTTGGGGCGGGGGGGATGGGACATCTCCTTTTTCTTTTCTTTAAGTCATTTGAGGATTGAGAAGGAGGGTTTGTCTTACCACGAAGCTCAGTATCATCATGTGTTTCCTTGCTGTGTTGAAGTGTTTGCCCTTCAGTGGAGGTGATAGACCAGAGGAGCTGACTGGCAAGTGCCCATTTTATGACTTCATATTTCTTGTGCCTCTGTAAGTGGTGGCACTCCCAAAAGGCAAAGGGTGGACTTTTCCAGAGGAAGAAAAGCAAAGATGCTTCAAATTGCTTGGTCCCACACCACCTGTAGTTGAAGCAGAGCCTCCTGTTGCACAGCAAGATGTCATCATCCTGTCAAGATCCTTCCTGAAGGCCTGAGGCATCCAGAAATTATTGTGGAGGGTTTTGCAAGAGTCCCTCTGCCATCAGCTCTGCAACAGAAAATTTCCAGGAGTATGTTGTCTTTGACAGGTGTAATTATGCCTAATGCAGTGTCAAAACTTTGCGGTTTTGAAGAACTTACTGTCAGTCTGAACCCTGTCCACCCACAGCTCCATCAGAGAGGGTCTGAAAATGGTCAATACATCTAAGCTGGCAATAGTTGGAAGCCTGCAGGAATTGTAGGAATTTAATTAGAGAGATTATCCTTCCTCTTTTTTCATTTTTAACACTGCACAAGAAAATCTGTTTTTTTCTGTCTTTGAATTTAATTTTCTTCTCCGCCCAAAATGTTATTGAAATCTCCTGGGCTCCAACATTTGAGGAATTCCTGTCCTCTTCTTCCTGCCAATACACTCTGTGGCCCTGCTGCACTGTCACCAAAATCCTTTGCAATTAGACCCCAAAGGATGATTCAAATTCAGATTTAATCTTGGGCAAAGAGAAGCCTTTAGATCAAACATCCCCACTACTGTGCAAAGCAAAGGCTCTGAATGCACCACCATGTAACGATCATTAGAGGAGCCGAAGATCTGAAATTTAACACTCACGTAGATGAGTGATGGATAAACATCACTTTCCTAAAAAAGCACTTTCTCAGGCTCTTTAATCCATCCAGAATTTAACAACTGGGTGCTGACTGAGGCACAGCTTGATTGGGGAGAGATGAAGGGACAGAGAGAAAGCTTAACACAGAGCCAGCTCAAAGAAATCGCCTTTAATGCTGCCGATCTCAGAAGCTTTGAAGAAGAAGCCCTCGTGTCCTCGGCGGTTCTCTGTGGCAACTTTTTGGCATTAAAGTTTGTGCGAGAGAATTATGAGTTTCCCATTATCACGTATGGAGATGTGATCCATTGTGCTGGTTCCCACGCTGTGGAGATTTAACATTCACCACACTTTGTCCTGCAGATATACTGTGATGTGTCCTTTACAAGCTGCAGCCGACTACATTGAAATCTTGACTGACATTTCTTATCTGATGGGGGCTGCTTTTCCACTGGCTGCTCTTTAGAGTGATAAATGTCAGGAGTTTGGGAGTTTGCTTGTATCTAGGCTCTCCATCTGAGACTTTGGGCAGGTAATTATCCTGAGACCATGGGACTTTGTCATGAAATCCACTGCCATGCTCATATGGGGAATGAGTCAGCCAAGGGTCATGGATTTGGTGTATCCGGGAATTGGGAAGCATCCACAAAGATAAGGAGAGAAGGATAGAATCTGAGCAAGGATTTTCCCCAACCAAAGATGAAAGTAGATGTTTTCTGACATTGTGGAGTTGTCTGTCTTGATCATCTGGGAAGGCCATGAGTTAGGATTGACCCAGTAGCCTCTTGATTTGAGGCTTCAGTCAACCAAGCAAAGCAACTAACCCTTGCAGGCTGGTGTCACAGCTGGAGCAGAGTGATAAACCTCCTGCGTGAGGGCACCGGTAAAGAAAGCAGAGATCTACGGCAGTCAGTGGGCTCCAAACAGAAAACATTCTTCCCCTATAAATCCTTAACACATTTTGTCCTGGTGGAAGGTGCAAGGAGGAAACATGTACAGACGTGAAAGTTTCTTCCGTCCCTTCCTTTTCCTGTGTCTTGCTTTTTCTCCTGGGTCCACTTTGTTCTTCAGTTTCAGTCTTTATCACCTGGAAGGTGAAAACAGGATTCAGTGCAGTCCAGGACCTTTTTAGTATAGCATTTCTCAGTGCTCACGAGGTCTGAGAAATTAGGGTTGACATTTATTGGAGGAAGGAAGAGATGGGTGTCACCTTGCGTATTCTTCTCTTTTCCCAGTGCCAGGATGTTCACACCAGTGTGGCTGGAATAACTACAGTCTCCAGCTGGAATTAATGTCAATCATTTTTTTTCCTGAAAAAGCGGCTCAACCAATCTCAGTGAGCTCTTTGCATCCCCCTACACCACAGAAGGAGGTAAGAGAAGTGTTTTAATCCCAGATGGGTATGGTGACTGGTGAGGTGACTGTGAGAGGCTGCCTGGCTCTGGCTGATGCTGCCAGCAAAGCCTGGGACAGGTGAGCTGGGATGGCTGTGGGGTGGCACCAGAGGATGAAGAGGCTGCCACAGTGTTCCCCACCACCCTGGAGCCAGGTGTGATTTGCTTCCCTTTGGGCACCACAGCTCTGCTGCGGGTTGTAGCTGTGATTAAAACATCCCCCGCCGCTGTCCTCCCTTCCTCGCTCAGATGCTGTGGCTGGTGGGTCAAGTGCGGATGCCCTGCCTGCCCATTCCCCAGGAGTCATGGAGCATGCTAAGGGAAACTGCCTTCCCCTTCCCCACCTGACAGCCGGGACAGTATTTTTGTGAGCACTTGCTGCCCTGTACCTGGCTCCAGGTTCCCTGGGCAGCTCGGCCAGTTTGGAGGGACGGGGTGAGGAATGCTGGCCCCTTGTTCAAATACCTGACCCAGTTCATTTAGGTGCTTGAGGGTAACAGTTGCTTCATCTGGTTGGCTTTTCTTTCGGTTGTTTGTGCCTTTGTTTGCTTCCCCCTCCCTTCCCCTTAACATACCCTTTGAGCTGTTCTTTAATTGAAGTAAACGGAGCAGCTGCTATGGTGTGTGCTGTTTTTCCCATTTTCCCCCGTGAGTCACACATTTCCTTCCTTAATGTCTCTATCTTCAGTCGGTCTGTACTAATGAGGCCCCACATCTCAGCTGCTGAATGCTCAAGCTCATCTGCCTGGAATTTTCTAACGCATTTCAATTCATTTCCCACTTTCCTCTCTCATCCCTGCTGCCTTTCTCCCATTCCCATCCCACCTCTCTTTATCTCCTCTCCCTGACTCTGACTCTTCTCCCACTCCTCCCTCCATGTGTCCCGCCAGCCTGCCTGCAGCCCCCTCGCTGCCTGCTGCCCTTCTAGAGGGAGATGAGACCCGAGCATGGTTTCAGATGCAGGATGCATGTGCTGGGAAGGTACAGCAGGGCGTGGGCAGCACTGCCATGGGTGCCAGGGCAAGGAGAGGCACAACAGCTCTCTCTGCTGCAAGGGTGCTGGAGAAGCCCCTGCTGGGGCTGTGGGAGCTAGGAAACACTAGGAATGGGCATTGTCCTTTTTGTCCCTCCTTGCTCCACAGGGGGAGGAAATAAGGGTGCACAGTCCCATGCCAGAGACCCACTGGGAAAGCTGCCCCTTGGCTCTGTGCCTGGCATGGGTGCCAACCCAAAGCACTCAGTGAGGGGCAAGCAAGAGCAGTGGCAACATCTCCGCTCTGCTTTGCTCATGAAGGTCATTCTCTGCACCGTTTTAGCTGCTCTGAGGAACGAACAGCACTGTGGGGTGCAGGAAGGGATTAGCTGGTGTGCCCTGCATCCCCTGGAGGTCTGAGGCACAGAGATGTGAACCGAGAGGCTCTGTCCTTAACAAAGTCAGGAATGTCCCATGGCACCGCTGCTTGGTGCTCACTTTCACTGAAACGAAGGCGTGTGCTGATGTCTGCTGAGCGGGGTGACAGTGCTAGTCCTGCTTGGTTTTTTCCTCATTGTAACTGTTTCTTGTGGGTTTTGTTGGGCAGTTCTTACTTAAACACTAAGCCCTGCTGTTGTCTGTTGCATTTATATCCTTACTCTTGCAGAAGACAGGGACTGCTCTTTCTTCTCTTAAGTAGGTGTGGAACCGAGGCACAAAGAAGCAAGGACCGGATTTAAAATTTAGGCTCAGAGCTTATCACCTGTGAAACGTCAGCAGCCCTTGCCTAGAGGAGCCTTGGACACATCAGCACTGCATCACATCAGCAATGTCAAGGAAGCCAGAGAGACCCACAGGAGTCTCAGGTTTTGATAGCAGTGCCCACTGCAAACCCCATTATCACAACTGGATCAGACTCCTTCTTGGCTTTCACTCTTTTATCTCTTCCACTGGGAACAGCTGTCTTTTCATTTTAGGAATATGAAGAACTGAGTCCTTGAGATTTAGCTGCAGGAATATGATTCCAGACCTTGAGCTTTGCAGGTTAATTCCATCCTTACCACCAAACATCTGACTTCCCCAAAAGAAAAATCAGGATTAAGATAATTTTAGAGCCATAACAGAGGAAATAAATGCAAATCTTTGCCAAGAAGAAAAAAACCACCTTGATGGAGATCAGACACTGGCTTGTGTGCTCCTGGGAGAACCAGCGGAAGAAGCCAGAGTTATGAGCACTGGATGGCTGGAGGAATTTTGAACTTGCTTCAAATTTTGTTATGCTGTTTTTGCTTTAAAATGCAGGTTCAAAGGAAAAAAAAATAACATGACTAAACAAAACACGCCAGTGCTTTCCTCTTTGGCTTCAGGGCCTCCTGTTGAGGTTCCCTCATCACCATAGAGATAATATTGCTTGTTAGGCCTAAGACTAGCAGTTGGAATTCAAGTGGAAAAAAGACCTAAACAAACCCATTATAAATCCCCAATTACTTTCAAACTGTCAGGCTTATTAAAAAATGTAAATATCCTTCTCATTCTTGCAGAGAGTGTATAAAAATGCATGAAGCTAAAACTCAGCTGAGCTGAAAGGAGTTGATTTCTGAAATAACTTTGCTGGGAAAATGGCAGAAGTTGCTCTTGGATGGCAGAGGGAGGAAAAAGTACACCTGCCTGAGTCACTGGTCCCAATCATCCCTACTGTTGGTGTGTTGCTGGTGCTACCCTGCCTTAGATCACTGGTTTAATATAACTTTCTGGGCTGTTTTTCAGGTATTTTCAATAAATCATGCAGATCCAACAGAGGGAATTTCTACCAGCTGATAATTGCTGGACCCCACCTGCACGTGGCTGAAAGTGCCAGTTTTCAGTATTTACCACTCACCTCAATGGAACTGTTTGTCCATTAATGTTTTTCTGCTTTTTCCTCTCTTCCCTTTTCTACAGATAAGGAGGGCATTTCTCTTGTTCTCAAATTTGATCCTGCTCTAACTGCACAGGAGTTTCTCATGAGTCTGTCTTCAGTGCAAAGACCTTCTTACCATGACCTACACCTGGATTCAACCACGGAGGCTGGGATTTCCCAGCAGTGCAGCAGAACTGGTGCTAACCCTGCAAAATGGTGAGGTTGCTTCTGGAGGGAACCAGACTTCCTTTCATTTTCCTGAGCATGGGTTACATTGAGGACTTCCTTCCCCACTGCTATCCTATCCACAGTTAACCACGACAGTTTTCAGGAGGGAATGTTATCAGATAAAGGAAGCCTGAGGTGTTAGTGTTAGGCAGAGTCAGGTGTCATCATTCTGCTGGTATGAAGTGTTGGCCAGTGCTGTTCAGTGCTGGCTGCAAACTGGGGGAAAAGAGCAATATTTCTTCCACTGGACTCAAAGCCAAACATCTGTGACATTGGCAGAAGGGTAAAATGCTCCCTGGGGAGCCCCGAAAGGCAAATTGGTGTGTCATGGATGTAGGACATGGGCAGTGGAGTGGGATCTTGGTATGCACTGTGGCACTGATGTGGCACTGGTAGGAGCTGGGGAAGGGAAAAGAAAGGCAGCCCTTCAATGGAAGATAAGGAATTTAAACATCCCATTATGACATTGCTATGTGCATACCAATACATGATACAGGATTGCCATATTTTATCCAATAACCTGCATATACCTCAGAGGTGTATATATTAAAAGAGGAAATGGTTAGCTATTTAATTAAGGAAGCAAAATTGAAGTGATAATATAAAAAAGGAGCATAATTGCTATTCTGATCAATCATCAGCCAGGACTAGCTTAAAATGCAGCTACTTTAAAATCTCACTAGAGACTTTACAGGGACTGCTGAACTTGGCACTTCTGCCAGTTCTCTCTGGAAAAGCCAGATAGTGGAATCCCCCTTTTCCACCCATTTGCAGGTGCTTTGGCACTAGTTATATTTTTTCTCTGGATGCTTATGAGAATCCGTGATTTTAATTTCTGAGCATTTGAAGGCATCCCCAGAGCCTTGGCAGCAGCATTTTCATGGCAGGGGGTGGGGAGGGTGGGAGGGGGGAACTCTTGTTTGAGGGAAAAGTGTTGTGGAAGATGCAGAGGCAAAGCCTGGCCTTCCCCTGCAGTTCTGCTCCACATGGCCTCGACTGCCTGCAGTCAGTTCCTGATGTGGAGCTGTTTGCATTAACCCAGTGAAGGCCCTCTCAGCCTGGCAATCCTGCAGGGACCTGCCATCACCTCTGGCCTGACTGAGCATCTGAGTGGTTTTCCGCCTCGAGACTTTGGACGATGTGTTTCCAGAGCGAAAGGACAACAAGAGTTGACTCCCTATTAATGCCAAACCTTGAATGTTTTGACTATAAAACTGAAACACCATTACCTATTCCCTGCAGAGCTCCACTCTCTCCCTCTCTCTCTCCTTGCCTTCTCCTCTCCACACTGTAGCCTTTTGTATGTCTCAGGCATTAATCCCTCGCTGCCGGGTTGTGTAAATTAAAGAATAATAGAGCTGCAGAGGCATAAGCTCGCAATGATGGGGAATGTGTTTGTATGCTAAGAAGCAATTTCAGTGAAAATTAACTCAATTTCATCTGAAATAGTGAAGACCGGCATAAGCTGGCAGATCCCCGAGGATGGTAAAATTACTTTGTCAAAGCTCTGCTTGCTTAAATTAACCAAGCAAGCACTCCAGGTTATTGGCAAGATGCAGCTAGTAACTAGGTTTTAATAAACAAAAATAGCTTTTTGGATAAATAAGAAAAGTGCAAAGCATCTTATGTATTCTGCTGATGTGTTCATCTGTGTGTCCTCAGCAGCAAGACCTTCACATTCCTTCAGGAGCTTTCTTCAAGCCTCCGTGTCTGGCTGGTCTGTCTTCAGAGCCTTTGCAAACAAGTATCAATCAGAAAATGCTTTTGGAGATGATCTTGGATAAGTCTTTTCCCAGCAACTAACAGACTGAATGGCTCAGTCTGCAACACCAAAGTGAGGTAACAGCAACAGTTTCTAGAGACATTTTATTTTCAAATCAGAAGATGACTGTTACTGAGTTTATGACTATTAAATTGCTCAAAATAAGATGTGGTGTCATAACAAGAATTGCTCTACACTGTCACTGATACAGCAGATTTCTCAGATGAATACATTGCTGCCAAAGGCCAGGTCAGGGTGTGAGCTTTCTCCTCCAGCTGGGGGCTCAGGTCCATGGGAAGTGAAAATTTCATCAGGACAGGAAGAGTGGCTCAAGGACCAGCTCAGAGCGTTTGTGAATCAGTTGAGGATTTGCTGGTTTGTAGAGTTTATTTTTGTTGATTCTTTTTGTAGTTTGTTTGTTTGTTTGCATTGCTATTAATTGCACGTCTGAGGATTGTGTTCTGCAAACAGGCTTTGCTGTTGGAGGTCGTGATCTTTAGGAAGGACCTTCTGAAAATGCTTCTTCTTTTGCCTCTTAGTCCATCCTTCTCAGGAAAGAAGATTGTTTCTTTTGGATCCCATTCCTCCAGGTATTGTGATTTTAGTTTTCCTTCTAGTATACATTAGAAATGTCATTAATTGGACAGAAGGATAAAGAGCTTAGGAACCTCTCCATTGGAGGAGAATATGGAAAAGCTTCTCAGAATTGCAAAAATACATAATCTCCATTGATTCTCTCTCTTCAAATGAGGTCATCAGTATTCAAAGAGCACTCCATATTTAAAGTGTTTGGGTATGTGTCATCAGTACCTTCATCAGAAGGATGGATTGTTCCTTCTTGCTTAGCCAAGTCATGATTTCTGGCACTGGGAGCTACTTCCATTCCTGTCTCCAAGACCCCAGTAAATGGGACCGTTAATGGTTTATCCAAGGAGAGTTGCAGAAGGATCAGACCAGTCAAACAGGAACATGAGGTGGAACTCAAGTATACAGAGACTGCAGTTCCCTGGTTGGTTGTTAACTCCCCTCCCTTCCTACCATAAATCTCAGTATCTGCAGCAGGGAAAGCAGCTGCATAAAAGATTTGCTGAGCCATCCACTCATTAAAGTGTTTCACTGGTAAAGAAATACTTTCTCTCACTGTTGCATATTTACAGTTTGGAGATTGCTTGTTAGGACAATCTGAGGTTGTATTTTTTAGCTGTGCTGCTTTCAGATGTCAGAAGAAGACACTTGGTTAATAACCCACAGTTCCTTTCCATGAACTCTAGTGCCCAGACTTGGGAGACAGCTGGCAGCCCCTCTCCCCATAAACAAAAACACAGCCTAGGAAATATGGGACCAGCTCTGTGTAAAATCACCTCCCTTTGATAGGATTAATTGCAGAAATGCCACCAACTTGTCGTTAAATCCAACAAATGCATTTGGAGCAAGGAATAAATCGCGCAGGGAGGCAGTGGCTCATTTGGACAAACGCGCCCCGCTGAGACCTTTCATCACAGCACTGCTCCATTGGGTTGTCCGTCACTTTTGCTTCTTTCCCCCATTAATGCAGTGGCTGTGGTCAGAAAGGTGCCAGCTTTAAAACAACAGCCTCAAAACCAGCCAGGGAATAAAAGTGATGCCTTCCCCCCGCCCTGCACTATCAGCAGCCTGTCTGTCCGCTCTCGCAGAGCTGCTATCTGCTCCCTGCACGCTGCTCCCGTGTTCTATCTGCTCCCTCCGCTGATAAGACCCAGTTCATCCATTGTCAGCCCTGCTGAGCCAATCTAGCTGCATTCGAGCGAGCTGGATTTTGTTCTGCATCACGTATCAATGACAACTTCGAGCGACGGCCTTGCTTTTAAAACCTGGCTGGTGAGGGTGCACGGAGCTCGAAGAGCAAGGCAGATCTTTAAACACAAAGGGAATTCAAAGCGGCTCAAAAAAGGGCTTTGAAAATAGAGCAAATATGCTGTGGAGGCCATCAGGAGAGCCTAGATAAACACGGGACACCAGGATAGCCGCAGGCAGAGCGCTGTGCTGCGCCACGCCTGGAACAGGAGTGTTGGTGAGCACGAAACACGGCAGCGTGCCTGCGATAAAAGCAGAAAAAGGATGATTTGTGATTAAGGCACAGCAGTGACACTGAGTGGCTGGAGACTGTTGCAAGCGATCTGAGCTCTGGGCTCCCTCTCCTGCCGTGTTCGCCAGTGGCCTTGAGAGAGGAGACTCTGCAAAGGCACGTCAAAGGTAGGCAGGAAGGCAGGGGAATCAACAGGATCCCACACCTAGACCTCTGCCGCCCTCTGAAAAACTCCCCCTGTGATGTGGCACTCACTGGGGTAGGAGCAGAAGGGACTTGCCTCTCGAGTTCTAAGCAGGGCTGTGTTACAGCCAAGGCCTCAAAGAGCTACTGTAATTTTAATAATAAATAAAATGTACCCTTTGACTAGGCTTTTATTAACTGGATGACACATTTTAATATAAAATTACTTTGATACTCTTGACTCAGAAGACTTGGAGGTGTCAAGATGCAGGGGAAAAGCCAATTGCATGATGCTTTGCAGAGTATGAAACCGCTCAAGTTCTAGTTTGTGTGTATTTCACCTTTAATGGACCTGACATTTTATGAGTCAGCACTGATGGGAAATGCGAAGGTTGTCTTTCAGGAACACCTCACTCCTCGTCTCTGCCTGCCAAGATGTCACCTCCTTGCTCTTTGCTCTCTTAGGCTGCCATGCTTTTCTCCAGCCCTTTTAACTTTCCCTACTCAAAAGATTAACCCTCCAGTCTCACACTGGAGAATTTACTTCAGCTGCAGAGAAACAGCAGTACAAGACAGATAAGAAAGTAATTGTACCCTGAGGAAGCACGAGGAGCGTCTGCATCATATACACTTGCTTTACAAAACAGCAGCTACTTATGCAAAGCAAGTGGCCTTTTAAAACCAAGACAGGGTACATGGAAAAGCCATCGTGGCAGATGCCTCATTAGACCTCTATCATGGCTACTTGGAGCAGTTTCTGTCCTATCCTTATTTTAGTTTTCCACTGTGGGAGGTGGTGTGTCTCACTGCTTGCCTGCACTGTGGTGTGGCCATAATCCTGGGTCAGGGCAGACAGATTGTGAAACTCCAACGTGAGAATCCTGAGGGGAAGGGAAAGGAAAGGAGGGCTGGGGTGAAGCATCTTGGGGTGAGGAGTTGGTGCCAGATCCAAAGTGGGGTTTAGACCTGATCTAGGCTTTTTTCCCCCAAGACATCTCCCAAGGCTGCCCAGAGGGATCACATGCTTTGTTTCTGTTTCCAAGGGTCTTAAGGGAAAACTTCAAACTAAACATCACAAAAAGTGGCTCGTTGGGCACTCCTAGATATCAGAAGTGTCCAGGCAGCAGCTTGTGTTGGTGTCCTTCAGCCTTGCTCTGGAAAGGCCGTGATAGTGCAGAGAAAGATTGTGGATATGCAGAAAAAAAGATCAGATGATGCCATGGAAGAAAACCCATCAAAGTTTATTAACCACAGAGAGCCATTATTCCAGGTGGGCAATACCAGGCCTGAGGTCTGGGGGAGCAGGTAGAGTACACAGCAAAGCAGACTCAGTATCCTCACCTTGCTGTGCCCTTTCCTTGCTGCTTTCAGCAGCGGGGCAGCAGGCTGGATGGATGCTTGGCTTTGTTCGCTGCAAAGCTCTCTTCTTTGAACCTCAAAGGTAAAAATAGCCAGAGATCTCTGACTCGGTTCACACAAGTGTCTTTGAGATGGGAAAAGCTTTCAATTGCTTCCAGCCTGGGGCCAGAGCAGTACCAGTGACCATGAAGTAGAAGGCTCCACATCCCATATTAACCAGTCACTGCAGTCTTGTTCTCTCTTCTTTTCCTTGCCTTGACTTTGTTTTTTTTTAGCCTCTAATGAAGCACAAGTATCCGGAAGGAAGGCATGCCAGGGGTGACAGGGAAATGTCCTTCTGATCTCTCCTCTTGAAGGAAGATTTGGAACATTTTAATAAAGTGGATTAAGAACTTGGACACAAAAAGTAACCTGTTTCTCCGTGAAGGGTGCTTTAATCTTCTCCCTGAGCAGCTGATAAAGGCTTTCCTTAAAGAAACCTCCTGAACACAAGAGGGAAAATAAAAGAATGGGAGAATAGACTGAGAAGTGCAAAATGTTTAAAGGCACCCCAAAAAATGAAGCTGCTTGGGTGTTAATTGTGTTCTCTTTTCCCAGAGCCTGTTTCTCTCTTTCGTTTCTGATTTTGGATCAATGCTAGAGGCTGCAAAGCTAAACCAAGGAAGGAAAAAGCCTTTGATTAGACAATCTGAGTGGTAAAAAAGGTATTGAACAAAAAGTGCAGTCAATGAGCTACTCAATACAACAATTAGAAGGTGAAACTTTTTCTTTCCCTTTCGTAGCAAGACACACCTCTGCTCTGCTGGAAGGAGGTGGGTGGGAGGAATTCTCCCCATTCTGGTTCCCAATTGTCTCCTGGACCGATTCCATTTCAAAGAAATATATGACCTATAAAACTGGCCCATTTTCATATCACCCAATACAGTCTATAAAACTATCTGGCATTTAAAGGGAGTCTCATGGTGTTTACAGTGACAAGATTACTGTTACAATAAATTAATAAAGAGGTGTAGGAAAAATGTTGCCTCTGCAAGCATGCCTGGAATTTTTCTAATTATAGAATCTTTCCAACACTGCTGGTTACATGAATGGTTACACAGCTGAAGCTTTGTCCAGATAGGGAACTGCAGTGTTCCATGAAAATTACATAGGAATAAAATCTGACAAAGTTGAGTGGATTGGTCTGACATACTAATACGGTAATTCATGGATTTTTTCCTGTCTTGATGATCGGAATTACTATTATAAAACTGGATATCTGAAAGGATAGTGTCTTTCCCCAAAGCATTTTGAAGCACGGGAGGATCTCAGGGTGCTGCAGTTAGTTCAACATGTGTCCATCCTGAATTCCTTCCAGCAGGTCCCTGGGAGCCAGTGGCACTTGGAAGAAGGTCCAATTAAGCACCCTGTGGGTCTTTGCAGAATCACAACTTTCACCAAGGCCTGCAGCATTCAGAGCACTGTCAGTCTCTTGGGCTACGTGTTGAGCTGAATTTGGTTCAAGAATATGGTGTGTCCTTCAGCCTGGATGGCACCTACCCCAATCCAAGGCAGACCCTGAGCTGCCTTTGCTGTGGTTGTGCCAGGGACAAAGGGTGTCATCAGAGGCTCTCTCAGAACACGGGCAAGCAGAAGGAATCTGTGACTCCACTCTTTCACCCATCAGGCAGCCTCAGACATCAAAGCCACATGAGTCCCAGGAGAGCCTTATTTATTCCTGATGCTTCAGTTTAAGCTTGTCTTTGCAGCCTAGGTCTCACAGCAGGAGAGGAACTGAAGAGCTTCTGCCTCTCTCTCCCTCACAGTTTCAGATACGTCTACAGCCATTTTTAGCCACAGACCATACCAGCCAAATAAAAGTTGGGTTCACATCCCAGCAGCATCCAGTTCTGCAAGATCTAATCTCTCATTTTTGCCCCCTCACCTCTGAGAGGTTGCAGCCATTCCCTCCAGTCCCTGAGATGGTTTTTCTATCTGTTTTTCCCTCCAAGCATCGACTGCCCACAAACAGCAGGAAGGGTTAACCTCCAATTCCCTCACTCCCGACCACACAAAAAGATACAAATCCTCCTCTACTGCTCTCTTGTTCTGCAGTGTGAAGGGAGAAAAAAACAACCAAAAAACCCAGAGATTAAAAACCAGGTAGGTTTTATAGATCAGCTGCAAAAGGAAAAGCAGAAAGATAGAGCAGAGGGGCTGGGAGGGAGCAGCCCTCAGCTGGCCCTGCACAGGCTTTGCTGTTCACCTCTTTTACTACATCCTTTACTGTCCTATAAACATGGCTAAGCCCTAGCATCACCTAGCAGCATCCCTACACCTCACAGAGCCCTGTGTCTCCTTCCTGGGAAGGGCCAGACCTTCCTCTGCCACCCATATACTCCCTTCTGTCCCAGTGAGAGCTTTGTAGGGCAACCAGCAGCCCCACTGCCAAATAACACCTTCCTCACACAGCTCCTTTGGTGCTCTCTTTACAACCACAGATTCACAAAATACTCATTTTCTTATGCCTTTTCCTCCTTTCCACTGACCCTGTCCCTCCCCATCTGCTAATATCCTGTCTCTCCCCGTCTTGCTTTCTATGCACTGTTGCTCCCCAAATTGTCTTTTTCTTTGGGTGCTATTTTTTCTGATTTGCAAAAAAATAGAATGAGTCCAGGAGCTTTGTGATTTTTGTTTTCAAGCACACATTTTGTTTTGATAAACTGCATTGTTTTGTCTATAGAAAAGTATTAACTGCTTACATCTATTTTCTCAAAGACCGCACATGAATATTAAAAGGTATTTATTCCTACAATGGCTTCGGGCAGTTGAGTAATCCATTATAGGCTGTCATATCACACTGTGGTAATGTGAAAAGCTGGGAGTCCCTCCAATAATATTTATTAGCAATACAGGCACATTTTCACTTTATGTTTTTCTCCCCCCTTCCCGTGATAAGTTCACGTATAAAAATATTCATTAGTTTCTTTAAGCTGTTGCTTGATTTTAATTATGATGGTGATAACGATGATTTAAAACAATAAGTGAATTTCACGCAAGTGATACTGACCTGGTTTATTGCATTTATTTTGGTATGTACCAGAATGCTCAATTTAAGGCCCACAGGCCACCTGGATGGTTCATTTGGCTGGTCTTTCCCTCCCTCCCCAGGGTCTCCTGTGGCCCTGCAATGGAGGAGCCCACAGGAGAGGGTTGTAGGGTAGGATCCACATCTGCTTTGGGCATGGGGCAAAGGGGGATAGGAGGGTGGGGAAAGGCTTTTCTCCTTCCCCCTGCAACACCAAAGCTGTGCAACAGCGATGGGTGAGAGCAGGGCCCTCACGTGAGACTCTAACCTCACCTTCTGCCCCTTGTCCTCACATGTGAGCTGCTCTGCAGTCATTTTATTTGCCTTTCTCTCGACTTCTTCCACAGGAGATTTCAGCCTTTCTCCTTCCTCCCCCATTTCAGTCTGAGGTTTTCCTTGCTGTAATTCTTTGGTGGCAGCACCCGGTCTTCACCTCTGAGCTGGAGCTGGAGCTCAGCAGTCGTGTCTGCATGTACCAACGCTGAGACACCGCAGAAACTCCGCCGTGTTACTCCAGGCTGATCCCCCAGGAAGGTGCTAAGCTATGAGGACGGGCTCCCTGAACTGCTCTGTTATTTCCCTGAGGGGCCAGCCAAGAGTCCAGCGAGCACAGCAACAGCAGTGACACAGACTTTCTTTCCACTGGGACCCAAGCCAAGACTGGCTCCTTATTTCACTGAGGCAGAGTTGCTGCCAGAGGCTAATGAATGGTGGTCAACAGTGAACTGACCTTCCTCTGAACTCACGATCCCAAGGTGAACAGCTCCATTTATCCAGAGCCCACTAATGCCAATCAGCTTTTCTACATTCACCTTCAACTGGATCTGACGAGGAGGGCAATCTGTGAGTGGTTTTGCTGATCTTGGATGGATGCAGCACATGGAGAAAACGCTTGCCTCCATCTCTTGCTTCTTCTGATTATACACATGACCCAAGCAGAGCATGACCTGCTGACAAACACATCCTGGAGACAGAGAGTATGAGAAGTCCACATCATCCTATATGACAGTCTGCTGTTACACTGGACTAGGTGTCATGACCTTGGAAGCAGCCTGTGAGGAAAA
>QWTY01024880.1:17308-33969 GCA_008033365.1 Pseudorectes ferrugineus | reverse complement strand
GGGTAATCCACAACAGCTTTGATGAGAGAGTAACAGTAACAGGGTTGTGTAAAGTGTTTTTAGTCCCCATGGGTAACACAGGGCTTTGCAACGCCTTCAGAGCAATTTTTACTGGGCATGTGTGTGGAGAGTGGCTCAAGAATGGGTGGGGTGGGAGTGGAAGAGGCTTAGGAGCATCACTGTTGGCCTCTGTCTTGCCCTAACTGACTCCAACCTTCTCCTGTAGTTCACAACTGTGTCTCCGTCCCCTCAGTTGACACTGCCTGTTGTGTGGATAAAAACTGCGTTGAGATTTTGCCAGAGCAAGTCAGCTTGTGTTTGCACATGGCCACATGTGGGAGCAACATCTGCAAGTGGAGCTGGGCTTGTGTATGGCTGCAGATGGTCCATGGTGTGAGCGGGAGGGTGGGAGTGTGCACTAAAACCACAGGGCTCACCTCCATGGCCCCTCTGCAATTCCTTCTGCAGCCAGAGCTCCCTGGCCTACACGTGTGACATAATGATTGTCTCCACAGCAACCAATTATAATGATATAAATAAACCCTCTATGATATTATTGCACTGCATAGAGGAGAGATGGAAAGTGATGAACAACCGGTTGGAGCTGGGGGGGAAGAAATAGTTGTGTAGATAGTCAAAGATAACTCTAGCTGGTCACGAAGGTGTTAATGACTCTAAATTATATGCAAACAAGTGGTATTTCAAGATCCTTGTTTCTTACTAGCAGTAACTAAGAAGAGCTCTCATTCAGTCTCCAGTTAGTTCTCCTGAGGAAGCACCTTATGGTCCAAATGGCAGTGTTCAAACTTGGACATCAAACGCAGGTTGCTCTTTTCTTGATGGGCTGACAGCAAAATCTGCCTGAAGCTGGTGGGAAAGACATCTGTTCTCCTGCCTTTTGTAAAGATTTATTTACAAGAATGCCCTGCTTTTGGATGAGTGTCTTTGGCTCAAAATTGAAGTCTGATCACCTTACACAGACCGAGTGGTTTGGAAAGGAGTTGTCTTGGTTCCTCAGTTTACCCTTGAGCATTTATGTATTGCTCTGTGGTTGGAAGGGGGTGCTGCAATGGGGCCTTTCTGTGGGCATTCTGAGGACGAGGGTCATGGAAAGTCTCCTCAGGGGATGCAGAAGAGAAGTGGACACTTCCCTTGTGTCCTCATTCTTCCCTGTGAAGTGAAATTCTGCCATCCCCTGTCTCCCTTATCTCAGCCTCCTCTGTTTGCTCTCTGCTCATTGCATTGGTCTCCAGCCCCTGCCAGTTGAAGCCTCTTCACCTTGGTTTGCTGGTGGTGGCTGAACCTGCCTGTCCCTGCATCCCTGCCTGCCACTGAGTGGCTGCTGGAATCTCAGTGGAATCAATATGCAACACCACACCTGTTCTCCTTGGATGGGTGCAGAGGATTTCAGTCTCCTGCCCTAACTGTAAAACCTGGCACAGATTTTTTTTTTGGCTCCCCTCCCTCCCCCAGCATGGTGCTCACTGAACTTTCCACAACTCCCAGACTGGGATGAAAGTTGTGTTTTCCCTTCCTGTGATAATGATGCAATCCCACCATGAACTGGCCACAGAAGTTCAGTTGTTTGCTCAGCTTTAGTTGGCTTGATCTCAACAGTGGGGGACCTTTTCCCCAAGAGGTCAAGAGCACTTTGAAACCCGAGGTCAGGGACCCTCACACCGCTGTGGGTGCCAGCCTGGGCACATTATATTGCAAGGGCAGTAGCCAGCTGCCCAGCCAGCCAGCTTCCCCCAGCCAGCTGCAAAGGACTCATTAGCCAGCAGCTATTTAGGCAGCGGCACTGCAGCAACTCTCAGTCGGAAAAGGCTGATTTGTGGTGGCTCCCTCTTCACACTGAGACTGCACTGATCAGGAATATAAATACTGCTAATCCCCTGCGTTAATACCAGCAGCTTTGATCATCTTTCCCCATTATCACTCCCTTGCTGTTAATAAAAGTGATAACCATGGGGAAGAAGGGAAGGGGGACTGGACTAATCAGTTTGCAGTTAGCAGTGCTGTAAGTAAACTGACAGGTCTGGAGACCAGGGAGCTGAGGAAACCCTGGAGAGGTGGTGTTAAATAAACACTTTTGTTCATACAGGAGGGAAAAATGAGACACCCAAGGCAACTTGCCCTTAGTGACAGTGCTTCTGGACTACAAGGAGGAGTCCAATATCAAATTTCTAGCAGGAACTTGCTACCAGGGCATGTTTCTCTTCCATCCGAAGTTGGCTGGGTGGCTTCCAAGTTTATTTGAGCTGGTGGGAAAGAGGCAGGGAGGGCACTATGTTTCCAAAGAGTAAAATAGGTATTTATGGGTTCCTGCTCCTTCCATCTCTTTCAGAGCTCATGCCCTGAGCTCTCTTGTTCTGTTGTGTCTAGCCTGGAGTCTCAACTACAAAAATCATGCCCAAGCTTTGGAGAGACTTTTCTTGGGAGACAAGTGGAGACAATGTATTTCCTTATGTGGATCCCGACTGATAGCTCAGGCAGACTGGGCAAAACAGATAGTGATTGATAGTATTTGCTTATGATGGTTCCTGATGGCATTTTGAAGAAGAATGGGGAAGATAACTAATTTGCTCACCAGAATCTTAGCTTTTGAACAAGATAATTGAGTCTCTTGCCTTCATATTGAAAAGATAAATGTGCCTTGAGAATGGCCAATTGTGTCTGATTGTGTCTGCAGAGAGCCTGAGAATAACGAAAAGCAGGTGCATCACTTGCACATTAGTTACCCACTTCCCTGATAGGCACTTAAGTGGCCCCATTATTAACCAGCCACTGAGGGCTGAAAGGGCAGGGACATCCCTGCCACAAAAGTGCAAAGGATCTATTGGAAATGGCACCTCATTCGGGTTTTGAGTGTCCCACTTAGAGCTGGATATTGAGCAGAACCTGGGAGAGTACCAACAGCCTTTGGTTTTGGACTGACTGTGGTTGATAGCAAGGCTGAGAGAGGAATACAGGGACCCCTGGACCCAGATGTGGGGGAATCACATCAAGTGTGTACTGGGAGTGAGTGAAGAGTGAAGCAGGACAGTCCCTATGACCCCAACACCTCCTCCACATTCCTCACTCACTGGCCTCTTGTTTTCTTGGAGGGAAAGGTGGCTTCATTTGAGATCACCTTTTCCCCCACTAATTTTCCTGGTGCATCGTCTGGCCTTTACTCCTGAAGAAATACTGAGCAAACAGCTGCCTTGCAGAGACTGTTCTCTTCTTGTTTTGCCCTCAGCTTGCTTGCTCTGCCCCCTCCAATCCCCACCCTTCCCAATGGATTGCAGAAGAGTGGGCAGGTGTAGCCCTTGTGTTTTGCTTTGAGACCGCTCAGGCTGAGGTCCGCCAGCAGAAACACAGCTCGCCTGGACTGAAAGCAAGCCAGAGCGCTCTGCCCTGCCCCTGCAGAATGAAGCTGTGAAAGAACAACATCCTGCAGTTCGAGGAAGCTGTGCCCATATCCATCTATCAGTGCAAGCCTCCACGGCTGGATCAAAGCACCAGCTGGAGCCTGCCCAGTGCTCCCGTTCCTGACTGCTGCTTGCTCAGCCCCATCCACCCAGAGCCCTTCCCCACTGTATTTTCACTCTCTCCTTTTTCTAGTGGCATCAAGCCCAGAGCTTTCACAGGAAAAAGGGCAAATGGGCTGGGACTCATTTTAGCAGCAAAAGGGAACTTGCAAGAGATTCACAAACTTCTGGATGGGGCCAGAAGGTCTCTTTTTCTGCAGCAGCTGGTTGGAGATAGCAAGAGCAAGATTCGCCTGAACCTTTGATAATTAAACTCTCAGCTGCCGAAGAGCTGGCTGCCTGGCTGCCAGATAAATGCTGTTTCCCTTGAATTAGTGTGGAGCCAAAGTGACATCCAATGGCTGGTTAGGCTCATCAAACTGGCTGTTCTCTACAGCTATCCCAGGGGATGGAGCCCAGGCGGCCATTTGCCAATGGAAAAAGGAAACTATGAACTCCAGGCACGTATCATCCTGCTGAATTTATCACATCTGCAGTTCAGGTACTTTTAGACTTCCTGATGTCATAATACTCCTTTATACAAGAGCTTTCAGGGAAAGCTCCCAAATATGCATTAGACGGAGATGTAATAAGACAGGTCCTGTATATTAAAGAGCTACTGCCAGCTCAAATTCAATCCCAAATTTAGGGTTGAAATGAATGAACTATTATAAAGCCTGACACCATCAGAAACATTCTTGTACTACTTATTTTTTGGACAGAAGTTGGAAGAAAAATTGTGGGGGTGCTGTTTCTTTAGGGGAAAGCAAGTGCCACCTGCAGGGCCCGCAGACAGGGCTGTAAAGAGACAATCGAAGAGCCAAGCACTGATAAACATGAGCTGAGTACTGAGCCTCATCCCCCACGCTGAGAGAAATGGAAAATGAAAACAAAGAGGTAGAAAGAGCGGAGAGCAAATTGGTTTTCAAAATCTCTTCCTGTTTCAGTCATCTCAGGTACTGCTGGATGCAGAGTCCCAGAAGCGTGGCGGTGGTTTTTAAGTGGACAAGGTCCCCTGTGCTCCAGCTGCCTGTGTCAGGACAGCGAATTATTATTGCAAGGTCACTGATGCACTTTGTTATATGCTGGGCAGGGTCCTTGCTTGCCAAGAAAGGGCAGTTTTAAGTCAGATGGACAAGGCTAAAGAGCTGTGCAGCAAAAGCTGATACTGAGAAAGAGATATGGACACCAGCAGTGCAGGGGTTGTTCTCCCCACAGGGTGAGGGGAGGGGAACAGAGCTTTGTCTGTCCCATTTAGGAGATACCTTGAATGAATCTCCTTGCTGGGTCCTGATGCTGTGAATCCTAAGAGGCCTCTGACCCAGGCAAAGCATGGTGGATGGGTGGGAAGGGCAGCAAGGACTGGGGGAGCTGAGCTGTGTGTGACACAGCTCCCACAACGAGCCCAGGGAGGAAGGAGAGGGCTCCATGCTTGGCATTAAATGATGGAGGAGGCAGGGTGGGCTGGCAGGAGATGGCTCCTCTCTGCTATTGTTGAACATCTACTCACCAGGGCTAAATGATCAGCTGGCATTTAAATATTAAATATCAATAAATCATCTGGAAGTGCGCCTGTCCCAGGCCTGATGAATGCGTGCTGGTGAGGGCTATGCTCAGGGCCACCTGCACTGGCAGCTCCCGCTGCTCAATCCCCCCGCCACACACACACAGAGCGTGAAGGCTGCACAGGAACAGATCGTGAAGGCTACTTGCACTGACATTTTCTTTGAGAAAGAGTAGAGAAAAGCCCTCAGTCACAGAAATTCAGCACTAAAACATCTCTTTCAGCACAAACCACAAGCACCTTGGTGCTGGGAACACATATTTGTCTGCAAAATCAAAACCTGTTAAAACCATATGTCATTGACTGATCAGCCTGATTTGCTGGGCTTTCTTTTGTGAAGGCCAAGCTGGAGGTAAGAGTTTTGATTTCCTTTTTGAGCTGGGGAAGAGTTTCTTTCCCAGCAGTAGTCTGCTTGGCCACCTGTACAAAGCCTTGCAGCTCACAGCTATGCCATGAGAGCTGATTACACCTTGGCTGACCTGCCTTGACATTTAGTTGTTTAGTAGAGCCAGCTCTTTGTTTGCAGTAGAGAGAGCTTGTTTGTCTGACCCTATCAGGGATTGGAAGGGCAACTAATATTGACTAATGTCAAGTGGCTCTGCTGTACAAAAATGGGGTCTCCTGAGGCCCCCCATTAGCAGTACTCACAACTGGGGCCAGCAAAGCTATAGGTTTTCATTAGCAAGAGTGTTTTCCTAGTGAAGGACTTTGATAGAGATCCAAACTGAAGTGCAGAAGGTAAGGATGCTTGGCAGGGCTCTTAGAGGAGAAAAACTGGCAGCAGCTGGTATTCAACACACACCAAGAGCTTAAAATGGCCATTCCTTAATTCCTATATCTCATTTAATTCAGGCAGCTGTTGGGGGTACCAGCAGCACTGAAAATCAAGGATATGACTGGCAGCTGTAGCACAATACTTGCCATGTGCAGCATGAAAAATGAACCTGCTCATTGGATAACCAACCTCCCAGAAGAGCAGAAGCCCAGTCCTCTGTGGCCAGGGGAACCATGCTGAGCAACTGGCTTATGAAGGCCAGCATCAGGCTCTGTTTTTGTTTAGCTAACTAATTTTAATTTCACAGCTGGGGATTCTTATTATAGCAGAAGTCATTCCACATCTCTGTCACTGTGTGGTCGGATGATGATCTGGTGTGTGGGATCTTATGTTTAGACCTCAGCTTCACTGTCTTTCCTGGAGAGCTGAATTTCCTCTTGGTGAAAGTGCTATAGCTCCACAGAAATGCAAATGCTCCAAGGGCTGTGCTGATTTACTTCAGGCAAGTTGTTGGTTCAGTTTTCTATTTTATGCTCTGGAGATATTTTTACTCTGTATCTCTAGTGCGGCCTCCAAGCAAATCCAGTTTTAAACTCATCACCGCAGGGCTCTCCTAGTTATGTCCCTTGATTGAAATCACAATTGCTGATGGTGCTACAGGGTTTTCCCATCACAGGTGATTTTGAGGGTAACTCCCCCAGAATGTGGTGTGCAGTTGTGGGAAATCTTAGCTACCCCTTTTGGCTTTTATCAGTCCTTTTTCAAGTATATGATGGCTTTATTTCTCCGGGATGGAAAGACCCCCATCTGATTTGTCTGGAAAAACATTCAGCCAAGATAAAGCACAAAAAAATACCCAGAAAAGTCTGACCTTCTCCCAGCCAGTTCCCTTGGTAACCATCACCTTGACGTTGTGGTATTCAAAGACAACTTCTTAACTTTTCAGAGAATATAACTAGTAGCTGTTCAGGCAGGGTCAGCAGGAACTGGGAAATGTGTTTCCTTTGCTCCCTGGGAAGAGGCAAGGTGTCAGGCAGGGACGTGACTGGTAAGGGGCAGGCTGCTATTCCCTCCTCCAGGGACTGTGAGCTGGTTTTGGGGAGATATGAGAATGGCTAAGGTGTTCTCTCTCTTCCCTCTCGATTCCCCTCTTGGAGACGTGGCTGGGAGGATGAAATCTGGTTTGGGTCAGCTCCCTGGCATCTCTCAGTTGAGCACTGAGAGCTTTATCCTATGAATGAAATGGTGTTCTCTACCCCTGCAGTGGCTTCTTGCTGGGGACCATTTCTGCATGGTGGTCACTCCCCATGCTGCTCCCTACCCAGGGCAGCACACAGACACTTCTGCCTGGGCTGGGGGTTGGGGTGGGCTCCCAGGCCTGGCGTTGTGGAGTCAGTGGTGCCATTCATTGGGAAGCTTGGGAAACTAAAATGGCCTTTGGAGTCTGACACTGCTCTTTGAACCATTCTGGATCAGTTTGTTCCCAGTTGTTGCTGTGCACCAAAGCATTGCAGTACAATCCCGCACTCACTCCGCACCTCCAGGAAGACCTTCTGGGAGGACAGTAATTTTCATGTGCAATTGCTTTGTTGTGTTGGTCTGGGAATACATGTGTAACTCCGGCTCCCTTTGCCTCCTTGCCTCAGGAGAGACCAGAAGACAGGCCAGCACTGCTGAGTTTGCCAGTTCACAGAGAGGTCCTGTTGCATGCAGAGAGTACCCTACCCAGTCAGTGTGCAGAGTGGGTATCTCCCAGCTGCTTCAAGCGAGGGATGCAATGGAAACATCTTGTCTAGATGACAGTCAGGGATCCTCTGTCACTGGAATATCTAGGCAGCAGCCCACAGTTGCCAGTTCCTGCTGCCTGGTGTCCTCCATGCATATTTAAAGCACATGCCTGCACAAACCTCTACCCTGTCACTGCAGATATACAATACGTATAAAACGTACTCCTGTATTTATTCATAGGTACACGCTCATTTATCAAAGAGGCAATCTCTGTTGGCATCAATATAATAAAGGGTCTCTCAAAGCAGTACTACCAGGAGCCCTTTTTCCCCAGGGAATGGAATGCTGCCATGAATATGACAACAAGTCAGCATGGGATAATGCTGCATCAGAGGGCAATAATTCTGGGGACACAAAAGGTGTTGTAAGTGCAGGTTAAGGGACATGGCAAACAGTGCAAGTGCAGTGACTTTCACTTCTCCCTTGAGGGAGTTACGTATTAGTCATCCTCTCTGTTTTGTACATGACCAAAGGCAGGTAGGCATGGAGGAGATAAGTGACATTTCCCCTGCCTAGCAACAGCTATTGATAAGCAAGGGAAATCAAACCTGTGTTTGAAGTGCTCCCATGTGCTGGGCTCCATTCATCACACCAGCTTAGCACCTTCGGGAGCTGCTCTGTTCAGAGGAACCAGCCAGGCATGATCAAACTTCAAACCGAAAGCTGTGTGATCAGGTTTGCTTGTACATGCAGGTTTGTGCTGGACTAATTTTTGGTGTCCTTTGGGTCCTATTGCTTTTGTGGCTGGGGGAGTGTGAACACCCTTAGGGCTGAGGAAGGTGGTAAACCAGTGCTGTGGTTGGTATTCCTCAAACAGTAACTCTTCACACAAGGAGTCACTGTGATCACGTGGCTCAGCTGAGCATGAACTACTTGATGCCAACTCCTGTGTTTAAAGGAGGCCTCAGCTTCCTGCTCAGCTACAGAGAGACCCTTTCTCTGTTCTCCAGCCATTTTAATGCTGTGGATGATTTATGGTTTCATGCAGAAAACACACAGAATGCCTGCATTCCCATGTCTGTGAGAAGGTCTGCCTCCCCTTTGTCACTCGAGTTCACCACTTGGGAGTCTGCTTGGATGATTATCTCCTGACAATGAGGTATTGGCTGTGGTCTGGGATTGCTTCCCTGCATTTATGCTGTGGTCATAACCATGAGGTTTTTCACATTTTCTTTTTGATTCCTCAATAATTGGCCAAGTGTTAGGTCTTTGTGAAAATGCTTACAGATCTTGACACTTCATAAACATGAATGGGAATGACAATTTGGATTATTTGGGTTGGTAAGGATGTGCAATTCCTCCCTTGTCCTTCCCCAAAGTTACTCTTTGAGACATGAAGACCCTTTTTTCCATCCCTGGCTATATTTATACTGCCTTGTTGAAGCAAAACTGTTTCTCTTAAGTGTTCGGTGGCCTTTGATGCTGGAGGATGTGAGAATCTTAGTCACTGGGGTATTCATCCTGCCTTTGTGAGGTGGGACAATGCTGTTCTTTTCCCCCATTTTCAGAGGGAGAACAACACACCAATGGTTTAATGAGGCACTTGGGGCAGTGCAGATTTAACCTGGTTACCTGTAGGTCATTGTGTTTTGCTGGCTGGGTGCCTGCAAGACATCTTGATTTCCTGAGTATAAATGGTTCTATGACACAAGAAAGTGTTTTGGTGATGGTTCCTGTGGTACCCTCCCATGGAGCTGGCATGAATTATGAACTTCAGCTGACAGAAGACCATTTTTAAGCTGCTCTCAGCTGGCAAAAGTTAGAAAAGCCTTCATATGAACTAGCCCACTCACTGTGGGCAAGCCCTGGAGATGGAAGGAGTTTTTTCCCCTTCCCCATCGTGGTGAGAAGTGCATCATATCCTGGCAGAACAGCAACATCCCAGTGCCAGCCAACGTCCGCAGAGCAAATGGCATGTGGTGTCAGGGAATGCTTTCAAACAGCTGGCTGGCAGAAGAGAATTCATCCAGATGAGTCTGACAATTTATATGCACAGCTGATATTGCTGGAAAGCAGAACTGGCATGGGAATAGCTCACAAAGTGGGGATGCAGGGGAATCTTCAACAAAGGCTTTTATCTACCAAACAATTCAATCAGCTTGGGTACAGCATGAAAGAGTGGCATGCACTGAAGCAGGGAGGGGAAAGGGGACTTCTTTTGCCTCTATTTATATACCTGAGAAGCTGCCCTAGCAATGAATAATTGCAAATAATAATCATAATATCAAAACCAGAAAGGGCAAAGGAAGAGCAGCTCCCTCCTTCCCCCTCTCTGGTGCTGGTGTTTGAGATGTCACTCGGATATGAAGTTGAGCCTGCTTCCAATGGAAGGAGGCTGGCAGTCAGTGTATCTTTATCACAATCTCTTTCATGCTCTGATGAGATCTCTACCCCGTGCAGGAGCAGCAGCAGCAGCACAGACAGAGATGCCAACCTGTCTCTGAGCAAACAGAAAGACTTGGGCTGAAGCCTTCTCTAATTCAAAGAAGACCCCTTGTGTGTTTTTCCAAAGTTGGCTGCTGGTTGTTTTTTATTCGCCCCCACTGCTTTGTGCTAAGGCATGTGATGGCCTGTGCCTTTCTCCAGCTAAAAGGTCATTGATTTTTCATGTGGAAGAATTATCAGGTTCATCATCTTCTGCAGATTATAATGAACTGTATCCTTTTTCTGCTTCCTGCAATCTCAGCACTGGTGTCTGAGCTTGGAAGGGAAGCTTGAAAGCACGGTTTGTTTTTACCACTGGAGAAACAGTGTCGTGCTCTGGTGGGGTGTTATAGGGAGGGCTCTGGTCTGGTACAGAAGTTGGAAATCTGTTGTGTTGATGTGCTGACCCCCTCTAATTCTGCTTCTCTGGGCCAAGGGGATGGCCACCCAACCCCAGCACCCTTAACCATTTCCCTTTTCATTTTTGGCCAGATGAAAGGAACGGCTCTGGGCAGAATCCCTGGACCCATTCCTTTGTTGAACCACACTCAAAGGGGAGCTTTGAACCTTGCAGTCACCAGCCTAGTACATCCTCATTGCACCACTGGGGGATGCCCCTCCTTGGCAGAAGAGACCTGGAGGAGAGTACAAGCTGTGGTTTCCAATCTCTGCTCTGAGACCTGCAATGGGGATGGTGAGGGAAAAGCCTCCCTCCAGCACAGCAGTGACTTCAAAAGAAAGGATTACTGAGACCATTCAGTGGCAAAGGGAATCCAGCTGTGAGGAGAAATCATACCCCACAAGAATGAGACAGGACCTGTCCCTCTTTCTTCAACAGAAACTTTTCAGAATTTCACTCCATTTCATCAGTTTTAAATTTCTGCTCTGGTTTTGGAGAAACTGGAATCAAAGGCCATGACTTCAGACGATGCATCATACACTGGGTTCTGAGTGAAGAAACACTCACTTGTGAAGCCAGTGCTGAACTGAGAACTGGGATAGAGGTGTATAACTCCAAGTCTTTTTTTTTTTATCTGAAGACCACTGTCCCCTCTTTTTGCTTTTCTACATCAGTGATTAGTCAACAACATGAGGAAAGATTAATTAGAAACTTCTGTTATGACTTCTTTAGCTTTCATCCTCTCAGATTTCTGTCCCTGAATCTCTCCTGAAGTCCCCACATCCCCAGCGTTGAGCACGATGGGATCACTGCACAGAGCAGCTCTCTGAGCGGATTTCATTTAGGCTGAAACAGGATACGTGGAGGAAGGGAGGCAGGGCAATAGGGGAGCAGCGCCGAAGGAGAATTAGTTGACAAGGAGAAGCATGTGAAAGAAAACAAGGAGCACTTGGGACTTTGGATGAAAAGTAGTTCATCCCTTCTCAGCCCATTAATAAGTTAATAACTTATCAGAGATTAACTTAACACCTTGAGGCACAGAAGACATTGCCTTGTTCTCACATTAGCTTGGCTCTATTGTAATTCCTTTATCTTACCTTTTTTCCCCCTCAGCTATTGCATACTCACCTGGGGCCACACTAATATAACAGCATAAGATTCAATTACAAAAGACTACAATAAGAGTGCAAAATTCTCTTCCTGACATGCTGAATCAGTGCTCATAAGCATTAATTATTGAGTGGCTAGCAGAATTTTTTTTTTTAAGTTGCAGTGGAAAGAAGAAAAAACCTTATGGTATCTTTCATGCACAGAGCAGCAATTCTCCCACTAGGATGTCCATGGCTTTGCCAATTTTTGGGGCAAGGCACAGGCAGGAGGGACAGGGATGGGACTGGAGGAGCCAGGAAAAGATGAGGTGTTGAGAAGGAAAGGAGGGGATAAGAGAAAAGAGTGCCAAGCTGGCACAGTTCCCTCCTGAAGGAGACCCCCAGGGATGTTTGGCACTTTTTATTCCCCTTGGTCTAAGCACAAGGCTTTTTATCACAAAGGAGAGGAGGGAGCCCATGTGGGGGGAAAGATAAAGGTCTGGCCACCGGGTCTCTGCTCTGCCTGGATGGGGAATATCCTTATCAGCCCATTTGATGTCTTCCTGAGAGCCTCAGCATTGTGTCCAGCACTCAAACATCCCTGTCCCTATCACCAGAGCCGGCACTACCTCCAGCTTATCTCCTTGTTACAGGAGCCTCCATCTCTAGAGTACCTAAGCACATTTTACATGGTATCAACACAGAGAACAAAGTAGCTCGTCCTTTCACTGGCAGCTTCAGAGAAGCTCGGGTTTGAGGGGACCGTGGAAATTCTGCTCTTCTTCCTTATCTGGCAAGGTGCTTGCAGATTGGGACTTGGAGGCAGAGCAATGGGAGATGCTTATGCTGCTGCTCTTGATTTTGTGAACCAAGAGATGATGCCAGGATCCAGATAGGTTAAAGCCCCTTCTTTTGTCCACACAAAGTCATGGAATGTAACATCTACCGGTATCTCCTCATTTTCAGCTACAGATGGGTTAGATACACTAGAGCAAATGGAAAATTTTTGCTGCACAGATCCAATATTTGCTTCCAGATTTCTGGGAGCAAATATAAAGAAACAGCAGAGCTCAGGGCATGGTTTTACTTGGGATATCCCAGCAGACAGAAAGGGTTGTCCAGTTATTTCAGCTGGAGCTGCTCTGGGCTCACAGATGCCACTACAGAGTTACGTTATGATGACAAACACCAGATGCAATTCCCTCATCCCTCTGTCATGCCTCCCCTTTTCTATATTTAAACGTACATATTCTGTGGGGATGAAGACTTGGCTTCAGAAAATGTGCAAAATTCTGCTGCCCCACAGGATTTTAGTCTTGTGTTCAGATGCACCGTGACAAAATAAACACTGTGTGTGCGAGAGGGAGTGAAGAGGATGACATCAGGATTACAAGCAGTGTCAAAGGAGACAGACTTGCCTTTCACAGGCGATATTTGCATGTGTAACACAGGCTCCAAAGACTTCTATCGCCTCCCTCCTTTGCCAGCGTTGTGTGTTATGCATTAAACATATGGCTCCACTTAAACCAGGGGCCAGGCTCCCCGCGTGGGGCGAGCGTTTGCTGCGGTCGCCCCTCGTCCTCTGCGGATGGGGAAGTTTGGCAGAGACAGGGAGTGGGAAGGGCGGATGGAATTCGATTAGTCAGCGATGGCATCGGAGCGCGTAATCCGATCCTCCCCACAAATGTCACACCCTGCGCTCACTGGAAAGGGAAGGAGAGGCAGGAGGGGCAGCCGATCTAACAGACCTAGGGCTGACACCATCACCCATTCTGGGCTTTATCCAAAGACCACGTGTTTAATCAGGAGACAGAGATCTTAGAGGCCAAAGATCAGGCTAAAGCTGCTTTTTCATGGGCAGAATAGATGACACTCTCTAATACCTTTAATTGGACTAAAACATGAAATTGCATGTTATATGCTTGTGCTCACATCTGGAGGGATGTGATTTAGAATCATATAATCAAATGTACTGTGTGTTGGTGAAAGATGGCATGACATGCCTGCTCTCCATTCACACAGCAGCAGAGGCAGTGCAAAGGGACCTTCAGCCTCCCCCCTGGTAGATATCAACCCACACTAATGAGCTTGCTAAAAACTTGTGACCTCATCTTTCCTGCACATCTCTGCAGATACAGATACAGTGCAATGTCTTCTGGCCTTATTTTATTTTATTTTATTTTATCTATAAGCTTATGTTACACAGGACCTAGCAGGTGATGGCTATTTCTCTTTGCACCTTGGGAGACGAACTAGATTTTGTCTGATAACTAAAAATGAAAGGCTCTACATCTCATTTCTTATTCTCTGAGGCATTGATTTTGGTATTCTATAAAGTTATGGATTTGAGTGGAGATTACTCTGATGTCCTTACCTATTCCCCCAGTAGCAGACTCAGAGAAAACTGCAAGGTGTGACCATTAGTGCAACAAATCAAAAATGCCTCTGCAAGCAAGCCACTGGAAGCACAAAAGGCTCCCACCTCTCCCTTCCTCCTCCTTTTCTTCCTCTCTTCCCAGTTCCGGTCTCTCTCCCCTGAAAGAAGTTGCAAGGCTTTGTGTTTAATTAAGACATATTGTCCAACCAATTGGGAAGCAGGAAATAGCAGGAGATGTTTTACAAATAGGAACAATTCTTGTTCATTATCCCTTAATTGAGGCAACAAAAAGGTGCTGGAAAACATCCATCAGATGCACATTCATGTACATCATCAGAGAGGATTGGATTTAGGAACTCACAAAAGCGACGTCAAATGTTCCAATCAAGAGTTATACAGGCAACAGGGAAACAAAGAATTGGAGACACAAATACATCAGAATTAGCCCAATTGCAGATTATATGCTTCTGGAAAACACATTCCCTGGCTCTCTTCCAGGATTTTCTTACTTCACACTCCTGTCATTTCTAGCTGTGGTATGGAAGTCAGTGTTCCTTGTCCCACCTCTGCTGGCCTTCTTCATGGAGAAGGTGTCGTTCTGGAGGGTGTGAGGGAAGCCCGTTGTGAAGACACTGCAGACTGTCACCCCAGCTTGGACTTGGGGTACTCCGAGGATGACACTTGGCGCAACTTCTCCATCCTCGTTCCCTCACATTTTGGAGTTTGGCTGCTCTGCTAAGCCGCTATTCTTGAGAGGAGGAGATAAATAACACAAGAGATATAATAACACCCCTCCTGCTGAGGGAAATATTTTGAGCCTGGAAGGCCAGGAAATCCTGTTACCCATTTAAGTATGCATTCTAAATCTTGCTTGGCCTGCTTCTGAGCTCATTTACACTCTAACACCGTGGACCTGCAGACCCAGCCTTTATTCCCACAGGTCTGTTAGACTAGAGTTCTCTGGCTTGTCATTTTTAAAAGGTGCTTAGAGTTTTAAATGAGGGACAAAATATGCCAAGGACCCTCAAGATACCTACTGAAATGTAAGCTCACCTCAATGCTTCCTGGAAAGAAAGCCATCATCAGGAAAAATGGCATCACACCTCATTGGACTGTAGTAATAGACCCAAACATGACAGGATATTGTTAAAAATGCTCCTGATCAGTACCCACAGCTGTTGAGCTAATTATTCTCACTGTCTTGTCATAGATACTTATATGGTCTCCAGGGTACCTGAGCATTTCACAATCTTTAATATAGTTCTCTTCACACGCTCCTGAGAGACACATCTCCACCATCACCTCCTCCTCTCCTTCATACCCCTGGGATGACTGAGGCATGTGGTGGTTGGCAGCCCATTTCAGTGATGTGCACTGTGGTGTTCCCCCTGGAACAGCACACATCTCACCAACTTTACCTACCCCAGCTTAAGACATGGCATTTAAGATCCCACCATTGATGGCAGGAGGTAGGAAGCACCAGAGGTCAGTTATACTCATCTCAAGGTGGGGAGCCTCATGTGGGATAAATCCCCATATCTTCATGGGAGGTGAGCCCAGGGATAAGCATCCCAAGCTGGACCATGCTGTGGAACCACTATGATGCGGTGGGAGCATGGCCTTGTGCTTTATCAAACCGTGTGTGGCGGCAGAACACCCCTCCAGCAGCCTGGGGATGGCTTGGAAGAACCTGAACCCAAACCTGAAGATGTCCTTGAGGGATACTCCTTGAGTTCAAAGGTTTTATGGGCTGAAGGAGGAAGTCTGTCAGTCCACTGCTCAGCTCTCAAGGAGACCATACAATACCCAGGGAAGGTTTTCCTCCTGGGAGGATGGAGCAGGAATCTGGCTATGTGCCCTGTTTCAGCTGGGAGCTGTGGATTGGCTCTGTCTTTGCCTTCAGTGAGAAATTCTCCCATGATTTTCCTTTGCACATCCTCCAGCAGCTGCAATTCCTGTGTTGTTCTCCCCTGTCATCCCCACAAGCCCTCTGTGCCTTGTTTTGAAATCCTCACTGCCGACCATGGAAAGTGTTTGCATTGTAGCTGGCATTTGTTGATTTTCTTTAGGTGGCTCAGGGCTGCAGGCATTCCTCATTACTTTTTTATTAGCCAGTTTGAATACTCATTTAGCCTCACTAAGCGTGTGATGGTTTTTAATTCTTCCTTCAGAGGCATTTGTGTAGAGCTTGTTCTTGGTCCTCAGTAATAACACAGGATCCCACCAATGCAACTGAGGTGAGAGATGATAACTCATGGAACAAGACCCATCAGTCTGGGCTTGTTTCATTCAGGTGACAAGGCTGAGGACTCGTTTTGTTTTGCCCTTTGCTTTCCTGTGCAGTGGGACTGCCAGAAATCACAGCAGTACGAGACGTGGCAGGGTGACACAGTATGTTGCACTGGACAAACAAGTCTCCAAAATACTTTGCAAAATTGAATAATTAAAGTGGCAAGACCATAAACAATATAAATTATGGAAGTGGTAGTGTAGTAATGAGTAATAATTTAAGTCATCCAGCTATAAGGCTAATAAGAGCTAGAAAAAAATTGCTATAACCATTACATATTTTAAAAAATGACCAGCAGAGAAATATTGTGTTTTGACATACAGCTCCTGTGCACTGCTTTGGACCTGCTTTTCAGGTAGGCTGCATATCCAGACCTGGGCAACACAGACAGTAATTTTTTCAGATCAGGGAAGTAGGAAGGGAATAGATGGTGGGAGGAGAAT
>QWTY01024879.1:0-10410 GCA_008033365.1 Pseudorectes ferrugineus | reverse complement strand
CAACTCACCTTATTCTGTGATTCTGTAATATGCCTCTATTCAGCAGAGAATGGAAGCAAATGTTTATACATGTGAAATCCCACTGCAGCCTGTGTTACATATTCAGAGTTCAGAACATGCTTTGTTGTTTCACTTGACTGGCACTAACAGAGTTTCCATATCAGAAAAAGAGTGACCTCAAGTAATTCCCCTTTCATCGTAGTAGGGAAGGAAAAATTTACTAACACTAAAACTCTGCCTGGGTTTATTTGCAACAATACAATGTACAGGTGCAAATATCCTTTGGTTTATAGAAAGCACATAAGTAATGTGTAAAGACTTGCAGGGAGCTCAGCCCAGCTATTCATCTTAGGTCAAACACAGCAAAACATTTTGACTTCTAAAGATTGTTGCACAGTTCTGCTAATACCAAGGAAAGAGACTGTTCACCATTCTTCTGCAAGGCCTCTTTCATTGACAATGAGCTATGAATAGATTTCTGAGGTATTGGACTTGTTTGGTGCTTTCAAATCCTTTTCTGAGTCATATTTCTCTGCTCTTGTCCTTTCATTACAGATGAGTTAGTTGCAAAAGCACATAATGTCCCAAAACATCAATCTGAGATGGCATAATGAGAGCAGCATTCATGGGGTGGTTTTTTGATTTTTTTTTAATCAATTACTGACAAATCAATATATTTTATACTATTTCTGCCTCACTGTTTTATTATTTCATAAGGTCTGCTACTTCAATTAAAGATTAAATGAGTTATCATACCATTAATTGTTCTGAAGTGGTGAAATGTTCCTGGTTATATATGAATGTCCTTGTTTATGACAGATAGGACAATTGCCTCCCACAGAGACACTGTAGCTGTAGTGTGATGTCCCACGGAGTATCCAGCATTACTGCTGATGGTGAGCATGTGTGGTTAGTGTGACTTGCAGGGAGCTGCTTTGCACCTCCAATTTCCCCACCAGTGCCCTCGTGGTTAGTCAGTCAAACAAGTGATGCAGCTGTCTGGAGATGAACATCTAAAACTAGCCCAAGATGGGTAGCACCTTTAACTGCTTTACACTTCTGATTTATCTTTGTTATGATGTTTCTTGAGGGGTTTTTTGGGGGGCTTGGGGGGAGTTGAAGTGTTTGTTTGTAGGAGATTTTGTACTTTTTACAAACCTCTGAAATCTTTTTTGTGGAAAGCTTTGTTAAACCTGTCCAGAGGTAGTGCAGAAAAATGTCCAGTTATTTCATTGATGGACTTTAGATCAGACTAAATCTAGCAAATACTATAAGCAAATATTATACTTTTCTTCACACATTTGCTGCTTTTTATAATATATTGAGAGTACATTTTATAACCCTTGGGGCTCTCTCCTGCTTGTACTTTTCCTCAAAAGGATGGCATAAAAAGGCAAAAGAAAAAATAAATCAACATAAAAACCCCAAGCTTTACTTCTCCAAAACACGTAGTAGTAATCTTGGTTATAGTCAGCACATAATCTTAGATCTCATTGAGCTTAACAAGAGACTTCTTTTAAACATTATGAAAAATATTCCCTCTTGGTTAATAAACACAAGAACCATTTCCTTTAGACTCACAGGCTTGTTCTCACATATCTTCCTTCAAGCTGAGTTTTACTATGAATATTACAAATAAACACTGACCTCATATCCCTTACTGAGCCTAGAAATACCTTTGTAAGCAAAGGTTAAGTAAAGTAGTCAACAGGAGGAAGAATGAGGAAATTTCTGGAAGATAGATCTTTACTCCTGTGCCTCAGTTACAATATTCATCTTGTTTGTTTATGCTGAGGCTCAGGACAGAATTCAACAACAATGTATCTGTGTGGTCAAACACAGAGCATTTCTTTGCCTCTATGTGAGTAATTTCCAAGATGAAAACAATTACATTTGTGCAGATCTACACCCGTGCTAACAGTTCACCTAAGAGGAAGGTGCTCTTTCTTTGCTCAAATACTTTGATTTCCTAACTCAGCTGCATATGTTCAGGATTAGGGATACTTCCTGCTCCCGCAGCTCAAAAGACAGCCTAGCCAAGCACCTAAGTTGTCTGCATCTGGCTATGCAGTTGTATTTTAAGAAAGAGCCCCAAGTATGTTCTCTACAGTAACTCTACAGACATCTACTTCGTGAGAGGTACTGAGTTCCCCAGTACCAGCTATTGGGACAACTCCTTCTGTTCCTAACATATGAAGCTATACGAAATCCCACCACAGAAAACTAAGAATATATTTGTAAACATTTATTCCACAGTGTCTTTGCTTAATACTGCAAGTCAGATCTTTTTAGAGGCCCATGGATATCTAGGGGGAGTCTGGGAAGAGTGTTCCATCAAATTCTGTTGCTGTAAAGTGTTTGTAGAGTCTAATAGTGGTTTGTTTTTACCAGTTCCTCTCAAATCATTTGAGATAATCTCATGGTAGTATATTCAGTGTGTTCCACAGGATACAGAAATGAAGTAATGGCCAAATCAGTTCACCTAATCTAGTGTCCTGATCCTACCTATGGCAGATATAGGTGTCTCTAATGAAGCTCTAAATAACACAACACATAAATATTTAAGAACAAGATATTGTTCACATTCTGCAGAAAAAAAACTATTATTTCCACTGAGCAAATGCAGAATTAGTTGCATGTATGAGTCTCATGCCAGCATTAAGCATTTAAGGGTTTGTTTCTGTTTCAAAGCTTAACAGTTTACACACTTTCAGAACAATTGTCTGCCAGCCAAGAGAGGAAGCAACAACAGAAGGTATGCATAGTCACATATGGCCAGATCAGGGGAACCATCCGGACTTAATACCGGCTGAAGCTCTGGCCAAAAAATGTTCCAGATATCCAGAGAGAAATCTGTGGGCACTTGTGTAGTCTGCATTGTGGCAAACAAACTTCACACTTATCCCAGATCTTGCATTGTCAAAATTAGAAAAATCCCATTTAATTAAAACTGTGTGTTTATCCATCCCCACCTCTAAACGGTATGCACAGTAGCTTTTATTTGTTTTCAATTTTAGAAGCATGCAGTTTATGCCAAATCTGCCGCAAAGATGATCTGAGAGAATTGTGTGAGATAAGCACATAAAAGTTTAAAGTAAAACTATCAGAGAGCCCTTGAACTCTTTTGCTAGTCATTCCTCCTATCTTTTATAATTCTCAGTTTTGTTACAAGACTGCAATACAAGATGTCCTGGCACTCTAAAATCTTCTCATTTTATACACAGACATTCTGTAAATAAATCTGCAATGAAGTGCTTAAAGGTTTATTTCTTACTTTTTAGCAACTAGGCATAAAATGTTGGGCTATAAAGTGCTTACAAATTAGATTACTAGAAGTGAATGGAACACATTGTTATCTACTGAACCAATGATGGGTCAAATGGCACTTTGAATTCTTGTGGTGAATATGACTGTGACCTTCACATAGCCCATTGACAGAAAGCAATTTTATTTACATTTTTAAATCCACATAAAGTTGAAAGATGGTACCACTACAAAATGAAACACTAAATTTTTTGTCCCAAGGCATAACTGAGATCTCCCAAGGTCACATATAGTCTGACATGAAGCAAGACTTTCTTAATCCTGCTACCAGTATGTTTCACCCAGACCTTGCAGTGCTGGTGATCTATTTTTGTTTGCCAGTCGAGAAGTCTCCTAATTTTAAGATGGAGAAATAAGAAATAATGAGAGACTGTTTCTTTGTCCCTTAACTGTTCTGCACAAACAGATCATTAATTATGTTTGAGCTGCTATAACAAGCTAGTTTCGTCTGTACAGATTAAAAAGGTCTACCCATAAAGAGATGGCAGGTTGAAAAAGCCTTATTCAAAATGAAATATATCACATCCTCCTGGACCAACAGCACTATAATGTCTATACTTTTAGAACAGTGTATTTAGAAAATAATTAAAGCTATGTATAATTGGATACAGTCTGCGCATTTAAACACTTAAAGAATGGCATATTCCTCCTATGTATACCAAATGTGCCTGTCATTTTCAATTAAAAAAAAAAAACTTTAAAAATCTCTCCATTAGATCACAGTATTCCCTCTTCACTTTCTAAGAACCTCATGATGAAAAAGTTATTACTAAAAGTCTTATTTGTATGGACCATACAGTGGGTAGTGTTATAAAGAAGTTATAAACAGCAACAGTAACTGCATTCTTCTAACCATTCTGTTTAACCATGGAGCTACTCCAAAGTACAACATTAAAAAAAGTGCAACAGTTTTTTACAGAATAACAACATTTTGCAAAGTACACAGAGCATCTAGGAGGATACATATGCTTATAAACTATAGATGGTTCTGGTAGCAATGGCTATGATTTAGGCTGCCTGAAACTTCACGTAATAAGACCCTTTTTTTCAGTTGCTTATAAGTTTGCTGAACTCCAACTACTTTTCCCTGCAAGGTGTCTACCTGAGTATTTCTTTAGTCTTTGTGGATAGATTAACACAAACTGGTTTAGAGAACAAGACTACAGGAGAGTATCCCTGGCTTTGGAAAAAAAAACCAAAACCAGTTTTTCATTGAGAAGTCCTAATGTTGCATTTTTGGAAACGGAAAAACCTTTAAAATGTGTTAGGGCATGGCCTTTTTGTCAGGCATATAATTTTTATGATTCCTGGAATGCCCATTGAAAAGCAGGCTACTTTGTTGGGTGTTTTCAATATCAAGCCTTAACAACTTCCCAGAATCACTTCAGTTTCTACAGCTAAAAATCATTAGCATTCTTTCCATGTTTTAACACTCAGGGCTGTTTTCGCGGAATGAGCTATACATGTTCCAGCTCTGCAAAACAGAGCTTGCTATCTTCAGCCCATAGAGCTAGATGCACCAAGTAAGAACACCCCTTCAATCCTTGCTCTGGATATCCTAGACCAACAAAGTAAGGTGCTGGAGCCCAGTTCTCCTATCCTTTCCTGACAGTTCCTGCAGGTGCACTGAGAATGAAGAGGTAGAAAGACATAAAGAGAGCATGCAATGCAATATTTTTTTACAGGTTTTTATGCATGGATGATAGATACAAATCATTAAACAAAGGAAATTATAAGCTTAAAAATAATGGATGGGGAGTGAGGGTAGTGGCCTGCAAATTGGTAACTTGTTTCAAGTTAACAATGCGCACCCACAGCTAACCATGAGTATTGCTCTTCAGGAAAAAAAATAAAGCTTTCAGGATCTTGGGCACATAAACATCTTTCTAGAAGCAATTAGTTACTAACTAGCTACTGTGCTATGACAGACTGACAGGGTTTCTTAAAATGTAGGACAAGAATTGGACATGTATGTAGCTGCAAAGATAATGGAGGTTCAGCAAGCAGATTAAAATCGGGATTTTAATGCTTATGCTTACTGTTAGCCACCTTGGAAGATCGTTCAGGCTAGATCCAGAAGGTGTCTATAATTACTACAGTGAAAGGCTTACTCTCTTTGTCCAAGGGACCTGTTAAAGTTCATAACGTAGAATTATCTACCCACATATTTCTGTTGGGAAATGTTTCCTGAAAGCATAATTCACAAAAGCTACTAAACTGTCCAAACTAAGCAACCAGAGAAAGAAAAGGAATTAACTTAAACACTTTCTGACATTTCTGAAGAATAAATGCTCCTAGAATTAGGTACCTTATTTTGCTGTTGCTAATATGTCAAATGAATAGAATTGGCAAGGCAACATATTTTCAACTTTCTGGTTCAAGAATTTCTTACATGTGATAATAAAGCCTATTTCTGATATAGAGCTCTCAAAATCTGAAGTGTTTCTATTATGAGGGAAAGCAAACGTGTAAGGCCAAAGAGAAAGAGAGAGACTCAATAACACAAATGTCTCAGAATTTGCCTACAATGAGATCCTGTTTCCAGATTAAAGGAGCCCCTGACTGTATTAAACCAAACAGAATAAAATGAACAAGCAAAGTCAAGAAAACTCTACGGATTATTCCACCAGGCAGTGGTTGAAGCAATTACCTCAAATTGTGAGGTTTGGGTTCACATTTCCTGAAGTAAAGAAATTGAATCTCTTAAATATCTAACAGAAGCTTCAGTCACTGGGCTGACAATAAAAATATGAACAAGAGACAGAGAAAAGGGAGAGTAGAAAAGCCCTATGACCCTATCAAATCTTTTGTAAGTCTAGGGTGTTACACACCCAGATAGAACTGCTTCCTGATGGTCAGCACTCCCTTTTTTGGTTTTTTGGGGTTTTTTTGTTTTGGGAATTTTTTTGGTTTGGTTTTTGGTTGTTTGGGGTTTTTTTGGTTGGTTGGTTGGTTGGTTGGTTGGTTGGTTTTTTTGTTTTGTTTTCATGTGCCTATGTGAGTCAACAGAATGAATACTAGAAAAGTTATGGTATTTTAGGCTGAAGTGGTGGCATTTAAGTTGAAAAATAACTTAGAAGTCTAACTATCACATCTGACACTAATTCTGTTGTAAGTCATAGCTGAATGTGAGCTGCAGTCATTTATTTGGGAGCAAAGCTTTGCTATATGTTGTTAGTTTCTTACAGCTGACTGATAGGATGCTTGAAAGTGTGACTGCAGCTGACAGCTGAGCCCAGGATGGTCAGGTCTGACTTATATCAGCCATTTGTGCATGAGGACATGCACACTGAAAAATGTCCAAAGAATATATTCAGACTGTCATGAGACAGAGCTTGAGTGCATGGTTGATGTGAATTAATTATGGAGTAATATAAAGCAGTTAAACAATTAAAGCTAGAATTTGTGATACAAGAGATAATAAATAAAGAATATTGCATGTAAGAGTAACTTTCTACACAGTCATTTTGTTGGACATGTGCAATGTTTTTTTGCTGTGATCAATGGCAGTAAAATTGTATGAGAAAAAAAAATCCCTAGGTGAGGATTTCAGCCTTGAACCAAGCCTGTGACTGAACTCAGAGTTTCAGGTTTGTGGGTAACATTGACTCAGACACCAACAATGCAAGATGTAAATGATTCTTAAGTAGTCAAGAACGAAATAGGGTCCAGACTCAGAGACGGAGACAGACTCTTGTAAAAACAGACATCAAAGCTAAACAATTGGGACAGGGTGAATCTTTGTTCGTATTCTGGGCTTTTTGAGACTTTGTTTTGATTTCTACAAAGGAATTTGTGTTGGGATTGCTTTTTGATTACTGTACTTGTTTCTATGCAACCACAGTGACTCATTCATATTTTAGAACCAACAGTATTCCATTAAAGACTAACCTCCTGTTCCTTCAGGCATGAGAGGTAATAACATGCATTCCCTACCATTCCCAATGAGTCTTCTAGCAAAAGTAGAGGTAACCATAACAAAATTGCTTAGGTATTAAATACGTCAAATCATGTGCTTTTTAAAAATTATAGCTCCCATATCATGTTTACTTATCATGAAAACAGAAAAAAGATCATAGCATCAAGTATATTTTGTAACCATAGGAGGTCACTTTTATGCTGATATTTCTGCTAAGAATTCTCTGTCTAAGCAGTGATATATTTAACATCCTTAAGTAACTTGAAATGACTTCCATTGTCAAAGAGAAGTGTCTCAATTTTAAAAAAAAAAAAAAAAAAGAATAGTTGAGTCCATTTTCTGTCAGACTATCTTTATGACAGCTTTTGTTTCCTAAATACATACTCAGAAGGCATTGGAAACTAGGATAAATTCATCAATGTAGTTTCAGTTGTGTAGATTTTCCATCCCCACTGGGCATATTTATTGGAATCTTACTGTAGCTGGTCACATTATTAATAGCAAACAATTTATTTGATTAATTTACCTTATAGTTCTGTTCATTAAAAAGCCTCTCCCATTTTGATTTCTGCTTATTTTATTCATAAGCATTCAGTGAACGTTTTCAGCATATTTTAGTCTGGAGTTTGTTTGGAAGCTCTTTGCTTCATCTAATCACAATGATTATTTCTTTACTGGAGGTGCTGTGACTTGAAATCTTCAGTTAGTATTGTCTTTGTTCCCCTAATTGACTTTGCCACTGTAAGTGCAGTATCAGGAACACTTCTGACATGAATAGTGAACATCTAGTGCCATATTTGAAGCACTGACTTACCAAGGGATGCACAAATCCATAGGAAAACAATCTTTCTCTAAACATTCATCAGACAAAACAAGTTTACACAGGGGTATGTTGAAAAATGAATAAAAAAATATGAGAATACAGGAAAATTGAAATCTTCGGAGAAGCAAGAACTTTTATAAATGGATTCTTACACTATTATCCCAACTCATTTCAAGCCACTCCCCTGTTGTCTTGTGATATATTTTCCCAACACAGAATGATCATTCATTCCAACCACCAATTGATCAGCTCCAGCTAAATCAAGGCAACAAAGGTCCCATAGGAGTTGTAAGTAGCCTATGAAATGAGAATTATAGGATATATGAGCAATGAGTTTGCTGGTTTTACAAATGTTATTAGTATAACTCCACTGGAATTAGTTTTACCTAAATGTGCTGAAGAGAGGATTATTCCAAACATCTCTACAGTCTTTGAGAACCTAACAAAAAGACAGGTCACAAAAAATCAATCATTCAAGGTGGACCTTGCTCAAAGAGGGCTAAGTAGAAATACCATCTTAGACTCCACCTAATTTCCCCATTAATACACAAAGCTGAGGTTAAAAAAACTCCCATAGAAGCTGCCTAGAACCACCACATTCCCACAAGTTAACTGTTCTTGATGAATACATAAGCATATATGCCTCTCATTACTTGAAATGTTTTATAGGTCAAGAGGTTAAAAACTTTCAGTCAGCAATGGAAATGTGGGTACAAATCTAGGGAGTGTAAAACACCTGAGCAAAATTGAGTCAGGGACCTGCCCAGGGAGATGAATTTTAGCCTGAATCAAGAGGCAAACGAAGTCACAGCTCCACCTGTTGAGCTAAAGCAAATCATTCACCTGTAGCAGCTGGCAGCACAGGTTTGTTTTTGTGCCAGACATAGATGACTAACACTGTGCTGCTTGGATAAAGTAAAACATCACAGTTCAGGGACAAACCATGCAGTCATTATTCTCAGTGAAGGAGTAGTGTAGCCGTGGAGCCATTCTGCCAGAGAACAAAAGGACTTGGATCTACAGGAAGGATCTCATGGCAGACCAAAGACAGGATGATATTCTTTGGGTAAATTTAGTAAAGAGTAAAACAATGACAGAAACAATGCTAGAAATAAAAGTGTATAGAGCCTGCTCAGCTCTTTTTGACTTCACAGAAGACTAAGTTGCTCAGACCAGAGGTTATGAATACCACATAGCCATACATATATATCCTTTCACGTTCATTAGAACTGCTTACTTGTGTTACCTATGAATAGCCAGTTCACACAAAGCAAATCAAGCTAAAATGTAGTGAAATATCACTCCCAACAACCTTATAAAAATGGAAATATTTATCAAGCTAAAGACCTCATTTTACAGCCAAAGAAATCAATGGAAAAGTTCCTGTGAGCCTGAATGGTCTTGAATCAACATGCAAGTTTCTTGTGGAAGAATAAATAAGGCTACATTTTTTGCTTTACATGGTCATTGTTCTAGTACATTTTTCTTCTGAAAAAAAAAAAAGAATCTGCAGTGGTCTGCAAAAAATGTACATCAATAATGTGATTAGACTTCAACTTTAGACCACAATTATAGTATTACAAAAAGGCCACACATGGCTTTCTGAGATATGCCACCATTTGCATCTCTTTGTAATTCTAGACAGTACTAAGGGTGGTGTCTGAATGCTTCAAAAACACTTTTACAGGGAAAAAAAAAGAGACACATGACTTATCTATTTGAAAATCCCAACTTTAGTTTAATTTCATAGATAAAGATATTTTTGTAGAATATTTCTTCAGAAGCTGGAGCAGTAGTCAGAATGAGTCACAAATCATGACTCAAAAAATTCAAAATGAATCAAAAAATATAATTATTATCCCATAATTACAGGATTTTTAATCATTTAATTATTATCCAATAATAATAAACAATATTTTTAGGATGAGGGATAGTAAAAAGTGTATGCTTGGTTATAGACAAATACTGTAATAGATTCTAAGTAGTCTAGAGGTAAATTCAGCAGATTATTGGCAAAAATATTACTCTGTAATATTTTTGAAGACATGGATGTGTTATCTTTTCCACCATGGAAGAAGAAAGTTTTATATCCCAAAAAAAGAAATGCAAAAACCATACTGCATTCACTTTCTCCTAGCTCAGTAAAGCACTGAAGCATATGTGAGCAAGTGTCCTGTCTTCAGTTGAGCTTGTGTTTTGCTTCTAAAAAGTAGTTGCAAGCTATTGGCTTTTACTCTGAAGTGTCTGCCACAACACCACAATTTCAGAATATTCTATAAATTGTGGAGAACAAAAACAGCACCTCCTCTAATGTACTTAGTCACACATTTCCATATTCATTTGG
>QWTY01024877.1:7207-24551 GCA_008033365.1 Pseudorectes ferrugineus | reverse complement strand
TGTCCTCAGTCATTTCAGTTTTGATTATGTTTTCCTCTCAGGGATATGCTGTGGGGATCATGCATTTCTGCATTAGCACTCCTGCCACGGTTACTGAGGCTGATGCTGCAAAGCCTGCAAGTGAGCAGGATCTGTCGGGAAGAGCTGCCCGTTGTTGCTCAGTTGCTTCGCTTACTGATGCAGCACGGGCAGCTCAGGAGCCATATGATCACCAATGAGTTTCTGGTGCAACAGATCATCAAGGACATCATGGTATGAAACTTCTCCTTGTTTCCCAGAGACTACATGTATGTCATGTTTATTTTTAAAAATTTTTGGAAATGTTCAAGAAGAGCCATTTTAAAACAGTGGTGGTGAAAGCAGATGTAAGACATTATGGTGAGGTTCTCTAACCTGCAGGTTAGGAGGGGGTTGTTTCCCTTTATTGTTTTAAATGCCACAACCAATGCTTGTGGTGTTTCACTGTGGGTGGGTTGTGTTTGTTGTTGGGTTTTGTAAGCCACCTACAAATCCTGAGAAGAGAGAATTCCTGGGCTGTGGGCTGCCCTGGTCTGTTGGTAGCAGTTCTTAGACTGGGTTAGGGAGCTCTCCTGCACTGGTAGCACCATGCTCATTTGCATTTTAATTGCCTTATAAATTGCAGAATTGGAAAGTAAGTGAGCCATTCTAATTAAGAGTAAGGAAAGCACATCTGGTGTAACTCACACGCTTGGTAATGTAATGACTTAGTGTACCCAGTTGTAGCACTTTATTATTTGGGCTTTAACAGACACACTGTGTTGAAATGTATAAAAGAGAGGAACAGTGTCACTGTGTGCAGGGGAACAGGGCTGTCTTGTACCTTTAACAGTGCACCTGATTACCTGTAAAAACAAAGCCAAGTTTTGCAAGTGCTGTTGGGGAAACTGAGTTTTACCTTTTTTCTCCTTCTTCCTAGACACTGAAGAGTGGTGAAGTTCAGGAGCAATGGCTCACAGACCTCCATTACTGTTTCAACATCTACCTTGCCTCTCATCCCCAGACACCTGGCCCTATAAACACAGTATATTGAAGAGGTCGAACTGCATTTATTGTAAAGCATTTACTTCTATTTAGTTTTGAATGGAAGATGTTGGAACAAAGCTTGTCAATTTTTTTGTAAGTGAAACAATAAAAATTTTACAGAGAACTGCAATACCTCTATTGACTTTTTTTTCAAGCAAGTAGATGTTACTGGAAGGTGTTTTAGTAAAATGTTGCGACCACAGTGAGGGGTGTTAAAGAAAATCCAGTCCTTGATGCTGAAGAGCTTGCAGAGAACCAGACTTAAATTGATTCTGCTCATCTATTATTTTGAAGCATCTCATTATTTAAAAAAAAATAGAATTGTGTAGTATCAAGTAGAAAAAAGAATAGAAAACAATATGCTCTAGAGCAACATTTTTTTATTTTTGCTGAGTTCATATTTTTAAATACTTTGTGCAAGGTAAATATTGTACACTGGCAGCTCCAAAGCTATTAAAAGAACTATTTTTTTTCTAGAATAGGGCCATTTTTCTTGCTTCTCGATTTCATGCACGTAGAAAAATAGTTATTAAAAAAACTGGTGATAATTTCAAAGGGTAGAAGACACAGCCCTAATAGTTTCCATAGGTTGTGAAAGCAATTTCTTTAGTGAGTGTTCTTTGTCAACATGTCTACATTTCCTTCCAAATCCATAGTTAGCTAAGGAACAATTGTTTCTTTAGTAGAGAAGTGGAGAACGAAGACTGTTCGTCCATTCCTGCTTGGATTTCAAAATTAATTTAATGAATTTGAGGTAAAATTGAACACTGGTCTCTCAGAACTGTAACGTCTTTAGTACAGTTTCCCTCTTCTTTGTTTGATGAACACATTCAAAATTCCTACTTTTTACAATGGAGAGCTTTGATAGGCCCCTACAATGTTATTGCAATACTGGGCTTAGTGCTTCAGCTTCTGTCTTCAAATGCAATTCAAATTTCATCCTGAACAGTCACATTTAAAAACCAGTTTGTACACAAAACGAGTCCAGCTCCTTAGAAGTCTGCTTGGCATGTAATGCTGTGATAATACAAAACTGAAAATGTTCAAGTTTAATATGTCATAGATGGCTTATGCATTCTGAAAGACAACAGTTGTACTGGGATGGATTTTAAATTCCAGACATTGTTTTGCTTAATGCTTGAGTCTTGCATTTTTTGGTTTTGCAGCAGTGGTTGGTCTCATGTTGTATGAATATTGCCTTGCTTTTCCCATGTTCTCCAGCAAATTGACACACTGTAGGTTGCTTACTGTAAAAGAACAAAATAGTTTTGATGAGTAACTAGTGGGTGAAAAGAAGCTTCTTCTACACTGTGTTCTAGATTTCATAAGCAGCGAATCTGCTGGGCACAGAACATGCCTTTTTCTTGGCATCTCACTGCTGATTGTCTCTCAGTAGAGTTTGGTTTCTGTGGCACTGGGTACAGCTTGTATGGAATATTGGTGCTGCTGCTGCTGTGTGTGTGTAGGACTTGAGCAGCCTCTCATGGTGCAGCTTAACTCGAGATTTACCCCCATAAATGAATGTAGGGTTCCAGACTAACACAACACTCTTGGCTGAATTTGCTGAAGAGCAGAAAGAGATTGTGTTCAGCAATGTTTAGCAACATGAGGTAGGCATTGGGCCCTTTCTAGAAAGTCAGGGAAACTAGTCCAGGGCTAAAGTGAGTGCTCTGAATTGTTAGAAAGTGAGAATGAATGTCAGCTGACCCTTCTCTTCTGAGTCTGGGGGAATGTCTGGGTTCATGCAATGCTTTTTTATTTCCTGCAATGTGCTACAAATAATATGCATGTTTTCCTTTCCCAGTTTTGTAAAGATTAGCTGCAAACATTTCAGTGCTTTATCCCATTCTAGCCCAGGTCATCCCAAGTGCAAATCCAAATGTTTCATTGAGGGTGTGAACTCAGCACATATTAAGGACGTCTCTCTAATGCCAAGAGTTGCAAAACCTGCTCCTTTGCCATTCTGAACACACTTTAATGTCCACAGTGAAACAAAGAACCAGGCTGTCTGGTTCTGCTGCAGAGCACCTCTTTTAAGTGCCACTTGATGAATCAACAAAGGTAATCTATTCAATTAAAAAATAAAACTAGAAAAGGAACAAATTTCAGGTTCTGAAATGTTTTAATGGTAACAATCTTAAAGGCCCTCTTTGCCAAAATATTCCAAAGCACCTACCCCACATCTGTATATCCCATCCCTTTTGTACCTGTCACCCACTGCCTGCCTTACTGAACATTTCCTTTGACCACCTTCTGCATATCCCCCCTTCCAAAGTGTTTGACTAAGTTGGGTGTCAGTCCCCGTTACAGATTTGTCACTGCACACTTCATCCACGAGCTCTGTGAACATTAAAACTCGGGCTGACAGTCAGCCTTCACCTTCCCAAATGTACCTTCTGCAAGGGAGGAATCAAACTGAACAGTCCATTCTGACCTACTCCAGGCACCTACGTCAGAAACGGAGTATCTGGCATTAGCCACTGACAGCTCTGAACTTTTCCAACAAACGTAATGTTGTCATGCACAAAGGCAGGCAGATGAAAAACATGTTATTGTCTTTTAAGTAAGGGCTAAAGTTCCCTGAGCTCCTATTAGGTGAATAAAAGTAGGTAGTGTTCTAAAGGAACTGGGCAGAGTTCCTATCACTAACCTATTCGTCACCAAGTTATGAAAGCAAAGGCCACTCCAGCCTCAAGAGAAAGCCTTTTTATTTCAGAAGACAGGGAGATCTGTTGTCTGAAAAGTTAAACGAAAAGAGCTAAAAGCTCTTTTAAAATTTAGATTCATATCTGCATGAAGAGGTGGCAATCAAACACCTGTCTGGTCATGCCTCTTAATTAAAACAGTTCTCAGACAGTGAAAGAAAAAGGCCTCTGTCTCTCCATGAGGCAGAAACTCGCCTACAATTCTAACGAACTCAAGGATAGGTCCACTGTTGGATTTCCTTCTGACTTCAGAGTTGTGTTAAACTACTTGGAAAATGTATTTGACTTCCCTTTGCAAATTACCTGAACTCAACTCCTTGAAGCAGTTGCTGTGTTCCCATCTAGCTGTGGCCTGTCTGACCAAGGTATAGCACAGCCAGGGACACCAAATGCCCAGCGGGGCACTAAACCTTCACGTGGTGAAGCACCAACATTACCACAGCTCCCAACCCCAAGTAAGTGCATAAGACACTTCTAAAAAGTCTGAAAAATTACATTTAGTAAAGAAGTTTTTCATCTAAATGACTCAACATAAGGATAGAAGTGCAGTGCTCAATTAAGCCCAAAACTGGTGAAAGAAGGAGTGTGCAATCACAACAGTTTGGCAGTAGTTACATATTTTGATAAGAGAGCCCAGTCCTTGAGCACATTGTTTTCTTATCTAAGAAGAAACCAATCTCATGTATATAAACATCAAATTAAACATTCTTAAAATGGATGTGTCCTACCTGAGACCAGCTGCACATCAGAAAGTTTCAGCTTAGAAGCAGGTCTTGTTGACTGACACACTTTGCCTTCCTGAGAACGTCCTTTAACAAACAATGTGAACAGCTCTGTGTTTATCACATAAACGTGGTCATGTATAGCTACAAACTATTTCAGTAAGCTACAGCATTATTTTATCCTAAAAATTACTCTCATTTATTATGGGGAAACTGATGAGACGTTCTGTATGACAGAAAATCGTGACAACCACAACTGAAATTTAACTAAAGTTAAAATATATCTTGCAGTTGCTATTAAGGAAAAAAAAAAAGGAAAATAAACCTATTAGCTTTATTTATTTTATCCTTTTTGGTTCTCTAAGCTACAGATCCGTGATAGAAGTGACCTACCACCTGTTAAAGTACATATAGTTAGCACATCCTTACTCCATCAGTGATCCACATTGTACAGGAACTCAGGGTCTAGAAGCAATACTTTTCCTCTACCTTTTCTTGAAGATGCATTCCTTTGCACTTGCACATTCAGGTACAGTGCAAAGCAGTGCAGAATTATAAAAGACAATCTTGCTCTTGCCATAAAGACCTCTTATCTTCATACAGGAAAGTTATCAACACAGAACATATTCTTCAAATGAAAATATTTTTAAAACAGTACAAAACCAAAAAAAAGTTTAAAACAATGCTTTAAAAAACCAAACCATGATGCAGATAGCCACTCTGCATGGATACAGCCACCTAACCCCAGCTTAACTGCTCTGTTCTCTTTCCACATTGATATACGTGAGCAGCTCTGGCAACAGAATTATTTGATTGCTCAAGACCTGTGCTGAAACGATGCTGTGTGGGGATTCAAACAGCTTTAGCAGCAGCCATTTTAAATCACAGAGTTGTTTGGTTTTTTTAACCTGAAACAGAAATACAATTGCCCAGAACACCTGAGATTCAGACTAATTTTTATAAATAGTCGAAATCCTTAACAATTAGGTAAGAAGTGCATAGATGAATACACACTGTTATAAAAGTAAAAGCATAGTTACTTAAAATAAATTATAGTGAAGAGAAAATTACCATATATCTGCTTTAGGATGGACTGCTTGCTGGTTTTTATGGCTGAGCTGGTTTTGTTTACGGATTTCAGACTTTTACATGAAGGAACTGATTTCAGAGGGCTATGGTTCAGCTGTTTCTTCCAAGCAACCTGAATGAAGAAGGCAGCTGTCTCTTGTCTCCATTTGTCTTCATCTTCCTTGCACTGCCGCTTAGCACTAAGGAGCTGAAACAACTCCTGTCTTAGCTGGTAACTAGAGAGCAGAAAAGAGAAGAGCACTTGTTTTAGGTGACCTGTTTTAACTTCCGTGCTTTCCACGCATCAGTTCACATGGTGGATTACATGAGTAACTGGGAAAACAGAACTCCCACTGATGTGCTAAGTCACTTGGATGAGAAATGTTTGTTCAGAAGAAAAAGTAGGAGTTGGGTTCAATTTTGGATGCATCCATTGTTTCACACAGTTAGTAAAGATCTGGCATTACAGGTATCAAAAGTTACAGTGCTTCAACATCAGCTTATCAGCTGCTTTATAAATAGAAAAATCAGAAGACAAAACTATAAATATTTATGGTAACAGTATAATCAATACTGCTTCCTCATTTTCACTATATTCACAGCTTAATAACAACAAACTTTCTCGTGTGCCTTAGCAATTCGTGTCCTCAGTCAATCAGTGCAAGAGACAAACCAAATCTACCTCCTGTGGGTTCAACTGCACATTTCCTCTGCAGAAAACTGAGCTGCTCTCCACCCCTCCTCTGAAGATGCTCCTCTCACCTTGTTTTCAGCAATCTGTGGTTTTTTCCTTTCCCTTCAAAGGCTCCCTGTCTTCTGACCCAACCTTGCCTCAGCTGCTTTGATCTTACACACAGTCACAGCCCTCTGCGAGTTGCAGCAGCAGATTATCTGTCCCTCACACTCCGGTGGCAAATGGCACCGGCAGCAGGGAGCTGTTTGGGGTTTTTTTCTGCTTGAATCGGAGGTAAGTATTCAATAGGATATTGGCGTTTCACACTCACAAGTCAATTAACTGGCTTAGCAATTAACTCTGAATCCTCCCAGTACAAACCTGTCACAAATGAGCATTGAGTAACACTTGTAAAATATTAATTATAAGTGTTTGGTAAGAGGCCAAAACACATTGATCATCACCCCCTCTGGCATTCAAAAAGGCTTTTACTGGATGCCCCGGTAAAGCGAAGGAGGAAGGAGAAAGAAAGAAGTGATTTTTATTGTTGCTCCCTCTGCAACAAGTTCTAAATTAAAACAAAAGACAACAAGCCAGACACAAATTGTTTAAATATATGTTCTAAGCCAATGAACTATATAATTCAAACAAATCAGCAGCCATATACAAAAAATGAGTACATAAAAGCACGATAGAATGCCAAAGGGGGATGATATGCTCCGTTACAGCCCAAATAATTCTAAACTTCCAATAAGCTTAGTAAATTACCTCTGTGAAATTTGCTGGGTGAGACAAATCTATTTAATCTTAATTTAGTGAAGCTTCAGAATTCAGGCATGTACCGTTATGCAGCTCATTAAAGTACATAACAAATGCAGGCAGGAACTGCATCTTGCCAGGCCCTGCAAGTTGTGAAGCATGGTATGAATTCAGAACTGGAGTATTATTGAGAGACAGAGGGAAAAAAATGATCCAGTTTCCTTAAATAACATGTCACTTTTCAACGGGGTAAGAGAGGAAAAGAAAGTGAAGAGGGAGCACAGTTACAGTGACTTGCTAACATAACTTGAGCTAAGGACGGGTTAAGTGAATACTTAACTGCAGAAAAAAACAATTGGGGAACTGTTTTATACTCGAGCAGAAAAGAATACTAAGCTACTCTCTTGGAATTCAGTAATTACTGCCAGATGCCTTTGCTGATACGTGAAATGACCCATTCACAGTCACTCCACCTTTGCACCCAGCTGTGATTTCATGTTTATAGAGAACTTCTGGTAGTTTTTAGCAACAAGAAAACAACTGTGAGGTTCTGACACTGAGAAGAGGTAGGCAGTTATCTGTAGAGCAAGTGCACATTGTTTTAATTCAGCTCTCTCAAAACAGATCATTCTGATCCTAGTGAGAAAAAAGGAGAATGGGACCAAGTTTGATACAATATGAATCTGAATGGTGCCTTAAAATACCTGATGCTTAGTCAACAAAACTACTGCACCTAAAAGAAAAGTGGAATATCCACGTGAAGAATGACAAAGCTGGCAAATGGTATTCTCACTCATTGTTACAGAAGCTCTAATCTTAAAAAACTACTGCTGGCCAAAGTACGCACACAGCAATAATATACTAAAAAAATACAGCTTGGCTTCAGTGGGAGAACAACAGCGACAGCAACCAACTTATTCCAGCTTCTGTCGACTCCCTGTGGGCCCTGGAGCATGGTACAGGCCCCGGTGCCCCCCACGAGAGAGAACACAGACACAGAATCTGTAAGCCTCAACGAGCAGGATAAGCAATTAACCTTTGGCAAGGTTAGGTTTGGCACACACCTTAGAATACACTTTTGAGGAGTACATTTATAAAGTTTGCGGATTTGGGAATTGAAGCATTCTCCTGAGAATGGCAAGTTTAATACACTTAAGTAGACCAGTACCACTCTGCTGTTGTGTTTGCCTTCAGTAAGTAAATCAGGAGTATAAAATTTGCAGAGTGAGACAAATGCATTTAATTCTAATTTAGAGAAATTCCAGAACTCAAGCATGTACTTCTACGTGTTTCTAATGTAGAATTACACAGAATTAACAGTGTATAATTTTATTGCTCTCTATAAGTACATGCTATTTACCAGTGCAAATTTGGACCAAAAGCAAACACAGGACTGTGGAAGAACTGCCAAACTAATCTCTCCTGCAGTCCTGCAGAATTTATGATCTTTGTTAGTGTTCTATGAGTTCTTGCAAACAGAACAAATACATTTATTTTTCACAATTAAGTATTTAAATAACAAATGTAACTTAAACAATCTCTAATTCCTACAGTTTCCAAAATGCAAAGTGTTAGTAAGCACATGCACTTCTTGGAGAGAATGCACACCATCCCTGTTTCAGCAGGTGGGCTGTTTAGAAAGGCCCAAAATCTTTAGAAAGTCAAAAGTGTAAATGAAATGCAGACTTCTATGCAGGTAATTCAGCTTCATGCAAGGCTTTGGATCCCAGTTCTTGTGGGGAAATTTGCACAAGCACTCACTACACATCGCTCTGCTCTGTCTTAAAGCCATGGCACATGCCTGCCCCTCCATAAGGATTTTAAACTGGTGCTGAGTGAAAGCAGCAGAGCCATCAGCAGCAGCAACATCACTTGCAGATACACTCTCCTAACCTACTCCTGACTTCCTTTAGCTTTTGGTATCTAAAGGATTTGAACACGTAAGACAAGAACTTGGGATCTACATCAGAAAAGAAGGCCAAGGAGCACCCAGCTGCTTGCACCGTGAGTGGAAGCAGCAGAGAGGGCAGAAGTGGTGGAACCCTGGGAGAACAAGTGGCTGCTTTGCTTTGCAGTTCAGAGTGGGCATGAGGAATATGGCAGGGAATCACAGAACCACAGAGTGGTTTGGGTTGGAAGGGATTTTTAAAGACCATCTCATCCACCCTCCCTGCCATGGCCAGGGACATCTTCAGTCCCTCAGAGAAACTGTTAAACTAGTGAGAGACCTGGAAAGAATATTAGTAAACATCAGCAATTTATAGTTCTCTGCATCCAATAAAATCAAAGAAAGTTTAAATAAAATCAAGAAATAAGAATAAGGTGCATATTATGTGCTTCCCCTACAGCTGCCATACTCTTTCTGCCCATTTTGATAAGAAATTAAATATTAAGGAGCATGTACTTTTAGAAGGACTGCATTTCTGAGGTTGAAACTCACACATTCATGAAAGCAGGATAATGCTGTGGAAAGCAAACACTGGGACATATCTATCTCTCTTCTGTTTGCTTCTTCTGTACAGCAGTTGTTTCTGCTTAATCAAGGTATTCAAGCTAGCTTCAAGTTTTGGCAATGAACACTCAAAGCTTCCAAACATCCCGTGGTTTGGTTATCTGGTTAAAAGTCAGGTCAGAGCACAATTTCACGTGTGTCACTGAACTCCAGGCTTAGGCAAATCCTGATTCACACTCTCTAAAGAAATACCAGTGCTTGAAATAGAAGTTTAACAACTTCTCTGATTATTAAAAGTCATCACTTACCTTGCACTTTTTATGAACTGACTAATGTAATTCTAGGCAACTGGAACCCACTTCCCCTTGTGTGGAGAAAGATTATTAACTCCTCGTTTAGCACTGGCAACATTGTAAGCAAAAGGACCAAATCAAGGACATTGTCAAGAAGCCTAGATTAATTTACAACTACTTGTATCTCACTCTTCTCTAGCTACTGAAACGGTGATCTTACCTTCTCCACGTCCTCTGTATGACTGTGGCAGCATAGTTCTTCTTCCGAAACAGCTCTTTTCTTTTTCTTTCTTTTTCTATGATCTGCATTCGAATCTCTAAAGGAATTAGTTCAATATTTGTACTTTGCCATGGAACAGAACATAATTGATCATCTGCATTCCTGGATCCAATTATGCCTGTTTTTTCCAAGTTCAAACTGTCACCAGAAGCAGAACGTGTTACTGGGTTTCTTGGCACAGTCCTGGTAGGTTCTGCTTCAGCAGACAACAATGAGGAGGCCTTTTTTGCTATTTCATTGTTTCCCACTTTGACAGTTTGTTCTACAGCATGCAGGCTGTCATTTCTGGTGCCTACAAATACTGTTTTGGCACTTCCTGGTCTACTAGAACCAGCTGGTGAACATCTCTTATCATTTACCTCTTTATTTCTGGGTTTCTGCTGGTGCCTTTTGCCTTTGGAAGAAGCTTCACCCAGCTTTGAGTTTCGCGCCATTCCACCGGCACAACTGACATCGCAGAAGAACACAGCCCTCCCTTCGCCGTGGTCCCTCTTGCCAGAGGGAGGCTGACTTGGATCCCTCAGCTTTTCCCCAGCACTGGCAGTCCTACAGGTAGAAGCAGAAAGCCTCCTGCTCCTCCGAGCACAGGCAGCCGTTGTGTCCACAGCGTGTTCCTTGTGCTTTTCTCCGTCCGGTTCTGCAGCAGCTGCAACCTGATGTTTCACTTCAACTTTTGCTCCCTCGTTGGCTTTGCCACAATGGAAATGGACACAACTTGACTTGCTTTTGATGTGTTTCCTCAATGAATCTTTAGACAAGGAAATGGAAAACAACATTCAGTCTCTGATCCAGCAAAACATAGTTTATGTCTCTGATACTTTTGCTCAGTTACCTTTGAGGCGCACTAGGATTCACTTAAATGAACAAAAAAATGCAAGCAGGAAGAATCAGAAGAGGACATGATTGCCTGTCACAGTAGAGTCCCAAACTCCTTCATTTGCTCAAAGTTTTACAGATGGTTTTCTTTCTAACATTACACTTGAGTTAGATGCCTGAAAAGCTCCTGCTCTATCCATCCTGTATCCTGGCACAGGATAACCCACTGACCCAGGAAACCCAAAGCACTTGGCTTCTCAGTACTTCCCTTGACATCCTGAATGAAACTATGAAGTCCTTCCTATTTCTCCCTTGCTGCTGTGTGATCACTGCTTCTAAACACTCTGGTGAGGGTGACTCGGAAGCCAGACTGGAGTGCAAAACTGAAAATTCCCCATCTTCCATCCACCTTCCATTCTGCTTGGAAATTAACAAGAGAATGAGAAAATAGACCAGACAGGATGAAATGTAACAGACAGGATGTTACAGGGTAGGCAGGAGGGGAAAAAGACAAGAAAGAGATCTTTGATATACTGGCATTCCAGAAAATCATCTGGATCATCCAAAACCTGGAGAAACCATGCTATATTTGTAATGCCTTTACAGGATACCCTTTTGACTAGATAACCAGATCAGAAAACACCCAAAAACTGAATCACAGTTTTCATAGCCCAAAGGGTCTAAATTTATATTTAATTCCAATAAAATGACCAGTGAAGTCCAATAAAGAAGATTTACTAAAACACCTAATGAAAACTGACTATACAACTTCATGATTTGATCCTGGTTGTATCAACTTTCCTGGCATCACTTCAATAACAAAAAGAGAACGCATACCTAAAAAACGCATAGCATTCTTTCAAACACTGACTGTTTGGATTGAGCTAGAGGATAAATCTTGTTTAAAAACAAGAGTTACCATTTCTCCATTAACATTCTTCATGTGCACCACAGATATGTCAAATATCTTTAATCTTATTTTCTCCAAAGAGTGCAACTAATGGAACAGTTGCCCACAGCCTGTTTTCACATATTGTAGGTATTTTTATAGACACCATAAGACACTATACTGGTGTTTTTCACTACTTCACACAGAGTAAAAGAATGTGTATCTAACTCTACCCTGCTGCACAAACTGCTCAAGTGACGAAAGAATATGAAATCACAGAAAGACAAAATGGGTCCTATATAAAAAATACCCCCAAGAAGTGGACAAAGCGGATAAACAGCGCAATTCAAAAAGATCACAAACCTTGCCTGATCTTATGACCTTCACTCTGAGGCTCTGCTGACAGGCAGTTCTCCTTTGGGGTCCCTTTGTTGTGACCAGCTTTAGGTGAACCTCTGCTGTTTTTCCCTGGTTGGATCTGTGAAGCATTGAGGGACAGAATCCTCTTGCTCTGTGTGTCAGGTGCTTTGTTGGGTAACTGTGGGACACTGGTGGCCTTCTCCCGATTCGCGGGATTCTGTTGTACCCAAAACTTGTTTTGTTCCACATTCTGCATCCCTTTCTGCAGCTTGGCTTCTTTCCTCTTACTTTCTTCTTCACGTTTCCTGCAATTATAGTCCATAACATAAGAATTTTGAAGATTCAATCTTGGGAGCTTGTATCTAACTTGAACACACTCCTCTCTAAAAATCTGACGCTGCCACAACAAAACCTTGACTTGACATCTTTTTCGTGAGAAAAGGACACACATTGCACTGAAATGTCTCAGCTTGATCCAAAACAAAAACTGACTTGCAGCTACAGCCTGATGAAGGTTAAGTCCTTGTCAGCCAGTTGCCCATTCAGTTTGCAGTTGTTTTAACTGATCTTAAAACACTCACTTATTGCAAACAACTAAATTTAGGGGGTTTTATAAATACACAAAAATTAAAGTAGGATTTTTAAAAGAATCATGAGACTAATAATTATGTTTGTAATTAGTAATGAGCAATGTTTTCATGTAAGTAATAATGCAATGCACTGTATTCGAAAAGCAAAAAGCTTTAACGAAAGACACAGTACCTTTGAAAATTATTTTTTCATACTTAAATGTGTCATAGTTAGTACAGACAATTATAAACCAACTTTGAACTAGATACTGGTACTAACTTGCCGCTATGTATTTGTCATTGGTAGATAATAAATTTTACATAAACATTATATGTCATATAAATGACAAATACTGAAAATATGAGATGTGAATTGAAAACTTGTGTGCACATAGTATGCCATTACAATGGTGACATTTGGATTTCCAAAATGAAATAAGTCATGCATCTCTTAATAGTGTAGCCATAAAAGAGAATTTTGGACAAACTTAGGAAAGGTGCATCCGTTGAATAAAATTTTGCAGCCTATTTTGAAATACAGTGGGCTATCATTGCACTTTATCTTTTAAATTCTTGTTCCTACCAAGCAGAATAAACCCAATAGCACACAGCAAACGTTACATACCTACCTCCCACTGAATTTGTTTTTATAAATTAGGCCCTGGTTGTTGGGCAAAGTGACACTTCTCCTGTTGGAACGGACAGGCGGTAAATGCCGTATCATGTAGCTGCCTGGTATTTTAACTTGCTTCCAGTGCTCCAACACAGTCTGCAGACTGTTGCCACATCACCTCCCAGCACGGCGTGTGACAGGTGAGTTATGCAGCACGCCAGCCCCAGTTCCTGTGAGTGGTGTCACTGCCAGCGAGTGTCACTGCAGCGTGAGCTGCCAGCGAGAAGCCCTAACTTTATCTGTCAGTGCTATCTTATCAACTATGCTCTGCAGAAGAAGCTGATTGAACTTTGCACCTGAAAAGCTGCTAATTGATCTAAAAAAATACACTCCTAGCAGCCTGGGATTCAGTATTCCCTCTGGCATGAAAAAAAGTGGCTAGTTTCAATTAATATTGGCATTCCACAACCGGACTATGTGGGGATGTTGGGACTGTGTACAGTATGGATCTCACTGCCATTACTGTGCCATTTGAGCTGATAAATCAGATCTTTCTATTCACAGAATAGTAATTTTCTATTCTTCACAGGAATAAGCAGCCTAGTACCAATATCCTCTATTCAGGGTATTAGAAAAAGAAGTGTGAGATGGGCTGTATGACACACAATCAAGCCAGAGTGACCTGCACTACTCTGATGAGCAGATCAACTCAAAACAATAACTTCAGCAATATACCAATTGTAAAGTTATTGAAATGACACAGGACCAGAAACCAAGAAGAAAAAAGGGTTGTTTTTTCTTTAAAAGCCTTATCTGTGTGCTAATTTTCCAGATTAAATGGAAGAAAGAATAAAGGGAAGGGATTTCAAAGCACCCTATTCATAAAGCATCATCATAATTGTCACAGTACAGCTTAGGTGAATAATACTCCTGAATACATAAGAACCTCCCCTTGTGTTTTGCTTTATTTAATCAGAAATTCAGCTTGTATTACAATGAAGGATCTCTTTGAAATTAAGATTTACTGCTGTCCAATTTGAGAGGCTAGATTTCATGAACAAGTGAAGGAAGTAGACAAGATTCTAACTTCAGGGCTCTCAGTCATTCTCAGGAGGTTCTGGCAACTCAACAGGATCCAAATTTGGGCTCTCAAGTTAGACAGCTACAGCTCAACAGTGGTAATAGAGCTGGCAGGCCAACATTTCCCATTGTAAATGCAACACTATTTTGTCCTGAATGGTCATGAGCTTGTATTTTGTTGCAAAAGTGAAAGAATGAAAACTGAGCCTTTAGCAGATGGAAAGGAACAGTTTCTGCCTTACAGACACATTTGTGAAGACACAGAGATGCTTTGAATTTTTGATTCTGCTAAAATGAATTCAACCTTTTTTATTCTGTTAAGAATAGAAACTTAACATTTTTATCTACTCACTGAAGGATATTTTAAAGGACAGCGTTCTTAAAGTTATCCTTGCAAAAAAACCCCAAAACTTACTTAAAAATCACAACTGAAAATAGATCTCCAGGTATGATCCAACTACTGGTAGAGCTTTATCTGGACGAAGAGAAGTTATATTTCACGTTGTATAAACAGCATCTCCTGCTACACAATCTAGCATGATGATTATTTTCAAAAGAATGACACCACTGACTCATGACGTGTTCAGCTTCTGATCTACAATAATCTTTTAAACTGATAGTCCTTAATAAAAATGTTAAGACAACAGTTAATTTCTGTCCAGTATTCCTACGTTGACTGGTCTTTCCAAATATGTAGAGCAGTCCATTAGTTCTTACCTAACTACCTATTTTTTCCTCAGTCATTTCTCATACGTATTTTACCACCATTCAGATTTGTAATTTAGTCTGCAATGTGCTTACAATCTTCTGCATCTTGGTGCTATTTTCAAATTTAAATTTACTTTTTAAATGAAAATACAAATTCATGATGGACTCATGTGAAATTCTCATCAATATACACTTCCAGTTTAAAGATGAGAAATGAGAAATTTCCCTTGACAAACTAAGACGACTTTAGGCAAGTCTGAATGACAACTACTGTTTCTCCATGGCCACAAAACTTGTTATTCAGACACAAAAGAAAATTCAGTTGGTTTGATGTAATTTCTTCTGAAGTAAAAAAAACCCCACAGAAGTCCACTTAGCATCTCTCATGGACCAACTGTTTCTTTACTCTTCCTTTTACAATGAGTATGTTTACAATGGTTTATTGTGATACCTACCTCACATCCTTTGCCAGTTCTTCTTATTTAGCACCTCAGCTTGTTTAGCTTTATCATTGTATGTTCTTATTACTGTCAATTTTAGTAATTACATCAAATTTCCAATATGTGCTTTCCCTTTTCAGGTTGCTGAAGAGCTCATTATTTTCTCTGTTGCCACACTCCCCTATCTTTTCTCAGCATGCAGGGCTAACCACCAGTCTTTCGGAAAACCTCATCATCTACTTGTACTCTCTTGGCATGAGAACATTTTTCTAAATCTACTGAAGGCTGTTTAATTGAAGTGCTTATTTTCTTGCTGTTCTTCTCTTCCTAAATATCATGAGCTACTTACTTTCATCCATTTCCCTTTCACATTCGCATTCTTAATCAGTTTCCTCCAACTGGCCAAAATGAAAAACAGAAGTATGGATTCAGGAACTCATTCTGAGGAATTGAAAGGGAGGGTGAACAAATGAGGAAAGAGTTCTGCAGCCCTTTCAAAATCCAATATATTGGACATTAGCTTTTTCTGAATGTGTTTTAAACCCTTAAATATTATTTTCTTAAATACCTGGTTTTGCAATAGGTAAACCAAAATCCTCTTTTTTAAAGTCTGGAAGGGATCTCAGGAAGTCAGCAAGGCTAACATGGTGCTCAAAACAGGGTCAGATTGGGTGTCTCAGGTTTTTATCCAATTATGGTCTTGAAAACCTTTATGGACAGAGACCATACAACCTCTTTGGGCTGTTCTACTGCTCGATTGTCCCAAGGGTGAAAGAATTTCTCTTTATTTCCAGACAAAATCTCTTGTTCCAACTTTTGCCTCTTATAAGTTTCCCAGAGACCAGAGACAACAACCAGACTACAGTTCCCCAGATTATTTTTTTGGTCCTTCTTCAAGTTGGGTGCAACATTTTCTTTCCTTCCATCATAGGGGACCTCCCCTGGTCTCTGTGACCTTTCAAAGACATTGGAAAGTGGCCTATTAAGGGCATCAGTTAGTTCCTTCTGTACCCTTGGATGCAGCCAATCTGGTCCCATGGACTTGTCTGGGCTGAGTTCTCTCAAGCCATCCCTGACTTAATCCTCATTCACAGCTGGCAGTTCCCCTCCTCCTTGAACCAATTCTCCTAGCAAAGAGGCCTGGGAGATCTTTTTCTGGAAGACTGAGGAAGAGAAGGCATTGAGTACTTCTGCCACACCTGAGTCTGTTGTCAGACACCACTCAGCAACAGGCCCACATGTTCCTTGCTCAGCCTTTTACTAATGTATTACTACTTTTATTAATGTAGAAGCACAAACTCACCTTGTAACCTCCAACATCCCTTTAAAGTCTCAACTTCATTTGAGTTTTGGTGTTCCTGACACCATCCCTACATGCCCAAGCCATGCTTTTACACTCTGCCTTTGCAATCTGTCCCAGCTTCTGCCTCCTGAAAACTGCATTTTTACATTTGAGCTTTGTCAGTGATTCCCTGCTTACCCAAATTGGTCTGCTGGTGTGTCTCTTTGCTCAGTGACATATTAGTGTGCATGTTGTTTTGGCCTTCATCAAACTTCATTTTATAAATTATGATTTTTTTTTAAATATAGGACAGAACATGGGAGAAGATGTTTGTACAGAAATATTTCATAGGCTTTAAATACAGTGAATGTAACTTTACCAGAAAATAGTACAGGTATAAGATGCTGGCTGACTTCTTGTTAGGGTAACAAAAAAAAAAAAAAAAAGAAAAAAAAAGAACAGACTAACTAAATGCAGACTCATAGGAGTGATTTATCTTAATGAGACTCTCTAAAATAACATATTACAAAGCAGGTTTTAAATACCTACACTGAAATATTGGGGGGGGGGGGGGGGGGGGGTGTTTAATTT